>CATIWO010004292.1:0-40128 GCA_949673435.1 Macaranga tanarius | reverse complement strand
ATTGCCATACAAATATATATATATATATATATATATATATATATATATATATATATATATATATATATATATATATATATTCAAAAAGCCAAAAGATTTTTCATTAAGTTGTTGCTCATTTTATCACAGAGAAGAAAACTGTAAATTTGACAGTATTGAGTTTTTACCATTTCAAACCCATGTCTAATGACCCATATATAATGGTCAATCTCCGTCTTTTTTTTATTTATTTATTTTTCGCATTTGATGGCTTTGAATAAGACCAAATAAATAAAACCCTCAAAAAATATCAATAACCATTCATTTATTTTTACAAAATTAACTCCAAATAGAAAGCCAATAACTAACAAACACACTAATTAGCAAATCTTAAAATGGAAAAGAGAAGAGAAAATCTTGAAATGAAAAAGAGAAGAAAGAAACAAACCTTTTAGCAAAATTTGTTGCTTTAGCAGAGATGGAGTCAAGGGCTTTTCTCATCTTCCTCTTCGTAGTAGAGTAGCTCCTCCCCGTAAGCATCGTCATCTTTAACTTCACCCATTTTACCTGCACACAGTAAAGTAAAATTCAAATCAATTTCTGGGGCTAGGGTTTTCGTTAAATTGCAAATTTATTGAACCAAAAAGATTTTAAGAATAAATTGAGTTACCTAAGAGAGTTATTAGAGGAAGAATCGAACTTAGAGCGGCTCCAATCAGCTGCCATCAAGAGAAGTGAGAAATTTAACAACAATAATATGATGTTCATGTTAGTGTAGATGTTAGTTATTAGAGGAAGAATCGAACTTAGAGCGACTCCAATCAGCTGCCATCAAGAGAAGTGAGAAATTTAACAACAATAATATGATGTTCCTGTTAGTGTAGATTTGCCCTAAGACCATTCTTGTATGTAGACATTGTATATTTATCCATATGGTAATAAAATATTCATTTAAATTAAGTGTTAAGTTTATTTGAATATTTACCCTTAGTATCATGTTGAATGAGTTTATTATCAAAAGTTGATAATATGAGTGAAAAACTCATTTAGTATATATACTATAAATATTCATAGTCGTTGGATTAATATAAGGGTAATATTAATCTCTAGACTATCACCTCTGTCTATTTTCCTTGATCAGTATGTGATATCGATAGTGGGAGGTAGTGAGTCTTATGCTACTTGATGTGAGATATTAGCATAGACATGTGGATACTCATGTGATTAGGGGTGAGTAAAAATAACCAAAAATCGAAAAACCACACCGAACTGATTGGTTCGGTTCGATTTCAAGAAATAAAATGTTAATTCGGTTAAAACCAAACCAAACCGAAATATGTTAGGTTTGGTTCGGTTTTTAGAGTAAAAAAATATATAAAACCAAACCAAACCGAACTCATAGTATATTCTAAAATTTTATATATATTTATAGTTCGGTTTGATTAGTTTATTACTAATATTTTAAATTTTATTAATAATATTAGTTTCTAAATACATAGCACTCTTAATAAAATTATTTACTACCAAAAAAATCCTAACAAAAAAATATTTAAATATATTTTAGAGAATCAGTTTATTTAATTTTTTTAAAAAATTAATAAATAAAATAAATATAAAAAATTAACATTAATATATCTTATAAATCTTATTATAATATCGTAAAATTACATAAATAAAATAATTTTAAAATTAAAAAAGTGAAAAGAAAGTCAAAACTGAAAAAATAACTGAACCAAACCAATTCGGTTCAACCCATATTTTGGTTTGGTTTAAAACCAAAATAGGTTCAGTTCAGCTAGATTTTAGGTATTTTTAAACTGAACCGACATTTGCTCACCCCTACATGTGATGGGTGGATCGAACTGTGACGTAAGATTTTTGATTGTATTAAAATTCACTTTAGTCAACAATCACAATCTTGGATATAATAGTGCATATGGTCCTTTGACTTGAGGCGACACGGTCATCCACATATGGTTGGTTAGAGTTTGTTACCACTTACATACTTGTGCTAGCCATGCATAGGTATATGGCATGTGGTGACTCTAGTTGGTTATATATAGGGATAAGTGATTCGGCCAATATGGAATTCATTACTTGAAGTGAACAGGAATAAAATCCTATGCTATCTGAGTTATTCTTGATGAATAAGTACCTAGCCAGGTCAAACTTGACTTATCCGAAAGAGTTTCGGTGCTAGAAAGGAGTTTCTAGTAATAGTCATATTTTTATCGAGAATTGAGCTTAAGATGAGGTCATATGATTAAGGCAATTAGAATTTGACTATATCGTGACTCTAGCCGATATCGGGATCTTGTAATAAAGGGACAATTAGTGCATAGTAATTATGTTTTATGGTTCTTATGGATCTACAAATAACATTCATTTCTAATTAGGTAGTCGTGATATCTATGCTAGGGGTCACTCACGACTTATGAGAACTAAATGTGATTAATTAGGATTTTCACATTTAGTATGGAAATGTGTTTCCATAATATTAAGCGTTAATGTTATTTCTCATTACCATTTAGAATTGAACCTAGTAAATCACACACACAGGAGTTGCATATTTGAAGTTTAATATTAATTTAATTATTAATTAAAAAGTTTAATTGATTAACTAAATTAATTGAATTGAATTTGTACGTGTGCGAGGATCTAGTATATCCCGAAATCTAAATTCAAAGATTGGGACTTTATTGTAATTAAATAAATATTAATTTGGACTTGATTTATTATATGAAAATGGCAACAAGCAACCACAAGCCCCAATAGCTAACGAGCTATGAAACATACGGATTGCAAAATTAACAATCGCTCATATGAAGCTCATCCCATGCTCCACAGGAAAGTCAAATCAAGTTCAAAATCAAGTAAATAAAACCTTTATCCCATGAGTTGTTAGTTCAAACAACCAAAGCCATACGAAAACTTTGACCCCTTGAATCAATAACAAAATAAGAAACAAAGATAATAGAAATGATGCCACAATCTATTACTTGAAAGATAGATTGATAAATCGAAAGGACGTTCGCCACAAACATTTAGTTTGATAAGAAAATATAGTTTAGCAACCACAAAAGAAAACACTCTAACGTTTATAGATTTCCCATCATTCAAATTGTTATTACAATGAAGAATTAGTCTTGTTTATATAGGAATCAAGACTAAGAACATATAATAACTCTACACTTACATACACTTGATTACTACTACCCACTACAACCATTAACTACATTAAAAGCCACTAATAGCTTTTATTGACCCATTATCATACCATTAATGGTATTTGGAACTTCAAAGGTCTTCAATAAAATGATTTTTATTACTATGTTTCTAGGCTGTAAAATAATTCAATAACACGTCCAAGGTAGTATTGAAATGGGCCTCCATTCGTTTGCATCATTTGCATCCGTTTTTAACATATAGTAAGCTGTAACAGGGCTCTGGTGATCCAGACAGCTCTGGTGATCACCATTGTCTGGCGCTTGCTAGTTGTTACTGGCAGGTGAGGTGACTGGCAAGCGCCAGTGATTAGCGATCGCTAGTGCCTGGAGGCAGACTGTACATATTTTGTTTATTGCTCGCTGATGGTGGAGTTGATGCCTTCCTTCATGTCCATAGTTCCAAATGCATTTTATCTATGTTTTGATGAGCTAAACAAGTTGTTTTGTACCTCATTTTGTCCCTCAAATATTAGGATTATTTCTTGTTATGCTTGGTGCTTGGATTCACATCATAGCCCCTTTCTTTATAAAGATTTGTCCTTAAATCTTTGTCCCCCATATAATGAAAAACTCAAGATATAAGAAATATTCAAAATACTCAACATAAAATTAGAAATAAACTAGACTCTAAGAAAATATTTAAGATTTTTTTTTAAATAAAAGAAACTTAAAACAAGAACATGAAAATGGAAACAATAACACTAGGACAATAGTGGATAGAAATTTGTACTCTTGAACACCAATGAAAGATGAACTCAAAATAACAATGACAATTGAAAAATCACAAAACAAATAAACTCAAATTTATTTTTTTATCGAAATAGAAAAATTTCAAAACCATAATAATAGAAAACAAACAAAGGATACATAAAATTGAAATGAACAAAACCTGATTTGAGCCTAAGCTCTGATACCAAATGATACGAAAATGGAAACCCGGCAACCATAAACCCAATAGCTAACGAGCTATGAAATATACGGATTGCAAAATTAACAATCGCTCATATGAACCTCATCCATGCTCTACAGGAAAGTCAATCAAGTTCAAAATCAAGCAAATAAAACCTTTATCCCATGAGTTATTAGTTTAAACAACTAAAGCCATACAAAAACTTTGCCCCCTTGAATCAATAACAAAACAAGAAATAAAGATGATAGAAATGATGCCACAATCTATTGCTTGAAAGATAGATTGATAAATTGAAAGGACGTTCATCATAAACATTTAGTTTGATAAGAACACATGGTTTAGCAACCACAAAAGAAAACACTTTAACGTTTATAGATTTTCCATCATTCAACTTGTTCAACTTATTATTATAATGAAGAATCGGTCTTGTTTATATAGGAATCAAAACCAAAAACACACAATAACTTTACACTCACATACATTTGATTACTACTATCCACTATATCCATTAACTATATTAAAAGCTACTAATAGCTTTTATTGACCCATTATCATATCATTAATTATATTTAGAACTTCAAAGGTCTTTAATATGAAAATGATTCTTATTACTATGTTTCTAGGCTGTAAAATAATTCAATAACACGTCCAAGGTAGTATTGAAATGGGCCTTTATTTGTTTGTATCGTTTGCATCCATTTTTAACATATAGTGAGCTGTAACAGGGCTTTGGCGATCGCTAGTTGTTGTTGGCAGGTGAGGTGACTGGCGAGCGCCAGTGATTGGTGATCGCCAGTGCCTGGAGGTAGACTATGTATATTTTATTTGTTGCTCACTGGTGGTGGAGTTGATGCCTTCCTTCGTGTCCATGGTTCCAAATGCATTTTATCCATGTTTTGATGAGCTAAACAAGTTGTTTTGTGCCTCATTTTGTCCCTCAAACATTTGGATTATTTCTTGTTATGCTTGGTGCTTGGATTCACATTATATGTGATACTAAGTTCAAGGACTAAATTAATATTTGCCTCCAAGTTTATATATATGGGCCATGAGATGGACCATTTATATTAATAGAGATGGACTTAAGATAGTGTGAGACCCGCAATACGTGGATTCAACCCAACCACACACATGGCCATAAGGAAATATTAAAATAAAAATAATAATATAAATACATACCATGCACATACATTACTCAACTTAGATCACATACATATAAGTGAGAGAACAATCGTATAGTTATATGCACATAAGAAATTCTTTTTTTATAAGAGAAGTCTGCAACAGAGAACTGGCGGTTGCCAGCCACTGGCGCTCGCTAGCATTTGGTGGCAACTAAGGAGACTGGCAGTCGCCAGTGTTTAGAACCAACCAAGGACTGGTGATCTCCAGTCAACTGGCACTCGCCAGTGCCTAGAGGCAGCCCCTCCCCTATTTCCTGATGAGCTAAATCAATTTCCTATGTACAAAACACACACACAATATATTTCTAGGGTAATATTTCACAAATATTGCATAAATTGTTCATACAAATAACATACAAAAGTTTGGTATAAATACAACTATATACATGAGCTTCACACTCCAAAACTTGTATGCACAACACATAGTGCAATCCTAACACAATATTACATATAGCCAAAATATTTAAGGCATCATCATAAAATGCAAGTGGTGCATGATAATGAGGATGGGAGATGATTTTACCAAGCATACCTCGAGCCCTTCTGAGATCACTAACTAAGTAAGCTTCAAGCTCTGTCTAACTATTTCCTGAAAAATAATTGCAAAGCAGTGAGCTTGTGACTCAATAAATAATTACTAATATAACTATACATATACCACTTCTCAAGAACTAATTAAGCAGGCAAATATAACAAGGGTTGCGTATTCAAGATTCAAACATGAATTATAAACTTAATTCCAATACATACCAATCATTTATAGAAATCATGTAGAACATATATAGAGAATATACAAATCATATACTAAACATATACACAAGGTATACAAGATTAACTTACTCTTCTCAATATTTCTAAAACATCTCAATTAGTACATATCACAGCTAAGTAGAATAACAATTATGTATAATCACATAAAACTATAACTCATTCATTCATATTATAACATCATAGTTTGGTATCCGATCAGAACCACCTCACAATCACATTCTCATAAGTGGTCACATACTGAGACTATCCACCCGGCTCAGTCCCAGTTCTCACATTCTCACGTTCTCACATATAAATTATTGGGTAGCTATTTGCCCAGCTCAGCTTGTCCATCTCACAATTCATATTTTCACATGTGACCACTACTGAGACTATCCACCCAACTCAGTCTCAGATTTCACAATCAGTGGAAGCTATCCACCCGACTCAGCCCCACTATCACATATATCCTCACATTTCCTCACCATCATTCAATCTATCCATATAAATATGCACAATTCACATTTTAATAAGCACACTTCACCTCATATCATATTCATTCAATCCATTCAATCACAATTCAACATTTTCACAATCTATTATTTCATTTCACACCACATCACATAACTTGCCCAATTCATTCATAGTAATAAAATTCTTATATTTAAGAGAATTAATATATATATCATTATATTAATAATTACTTACTCAAAAGTACTTTCAACTCCTTAGCAAAGCTTCATCTAGTGAGTGGTGTCTCCTTTATCTTTGTCAATGCCTACACATAATCATACATCAATTAACAAAGTAAACATGACGCTTGCACTCAAATGCAACTAGGTGCAACTCTATACTTAAAGTTATATGTATCCCAATATTGCCCACACAAGTCCAATGACTATAAAAATTCTACTAAAGCTAGTAATATGAGTCTACTACTAATTACAATTAGAATTACTCAATTCAGACATGTATAAAATTATTTATGGATTTTTTATTAAAACTGGCTAAAACAGGGCCAATAGATTGAGCAAGAAAATGTCAAGCCATTCTAGATAATCTTAACAGCAATTTTAACTCAAGCTCAAAACATAAAAGTTGTAGAAGACTCTCTGAAGTTTCTAGAACATTTAACCTTGCTAAATTATAGCTCTACAACTCAAGTTATGGTAAAATCACTAGGACTAATGAAACATAAAAATAGAGCACGAATGTCACACATCAAGACCTAACTTCAGTTAACTAAAAATAAATGCATAAATTATCTAAATGATGCTTTAATGGCTTAAAAGACCTTCTATAGCTTCTTAAAATTATTGTTAGATAAGTAGAGAAAAAACAAAATCTCCTAAAGCTATATCAATCACCTTCTTCCCTTCCTAATGGCATTCTCTACAACCTTTCCTAACATAAATACACACATACACACATATACACATGCAGCACCAATCACAATTCACCAAGTATAGCCTTAGGTGTCCCCTAACATAAATGATAAATTATTATTAAAATAAAATACTACTAATACTCTTAATAAATATACATAAATATCACCATAATATCTCTTCACCCCCTTAATTAATTAGGATTATTACATAATAATTCACAACTTCCTATTGTAATAAATTAGTCCTAACTTACCTTGTAAATAGGTCCCTCTCTACCAACATACATATACCCAAATGTAAATATAATCCATAACTGAACTCTATATGTTATAAAGACTTAATGTATAAAGGAGGCATCTAAGATACGGGTGTTATAGATAGGCTTTATTTAAAGAGTTTAAATTAGCCCATTGGTTGTCTTATTTGGTATGGAGTGGGCCTTATCTAAGTGTTAGAGATGCTCATATGCCTATAACCTTAGCCCAACTTATTAAGGGTTAATGAGGTCAAAGGCTAAGGTTATCTATGTAACCAAACAATACCCACTAACTCAAAAAGCAAAGCCATGCATATAAATTGAGTATGAGATACTCAATCTATCAAGTGCATATCTCACACTCAAGCTATGACAATACATGTAGCTTGAGTGTGAGACACTCAAGTTATTATCAAATTAGTTTTTATTTAAGTTAGTGGAGAGTGTAGAGACAACATAATTCTAACACATTTTGACATTTGAGAGAAAATTTGATATTCTTACAAAAGAGAGAAAAAAGGTTAAAAATGTCTTTTTCCTTCTTCTCCTTCAAGTGTAGAGAATTCAAATATATACAAGGGTTGTATGCTTTCAAGTTAAGCCATTGGTGTATAAAAGTTATACAATACCATCTATCATCCATTAGAGGTTGCATCTTTGTTCCATACATTCAAGCTTAGAGGGGCTCTAACAAGCATTTTAGGTCAAAAAAGAGAGGCTTATGGGTAGAGCTTTACCAACCTTGGAGATCTTCCTTGTGAAACTTGTGTGTTTCAAGCTAGAGGCTTCACACTTGGGGAGCTTGGAGCTTGTAGATCAATATTAACCAAAGCTTGTCAAGCATGCTACCAACTTAGGAGTTTTATAAGTGTTACCAAACTCTTAGTTGATAGGTTTTATAATTTTATGGCATGACTTGATTGTTTGTTTTTAAAATATTATTCTTGATGCATATTTTAGCTATGTATTTTCTATGTGATATGATCTTAAGCTATATGTGGTTCATGTATAATGCAAGAGTTGCATGCAATCAAAATTTTTAAAATTTCATATATTTTTGTTGTTATATGAACTTCATCCTACAAGTGGTATCAGAGCCTATTATCATACGATTTACATGCTAAAATGATGTTAATTGCTAGCATTATGATTAAACATGATGTTGGTTGTAAGTGTTGTGACTTTAAGCATCATTTTATGTTAAGTGTGTAGAGGACACACGGCCATGAACATGGTCATGTACCATGCTATCTCAGCACACAGAATGGCTACATGGCCGTGTGTAAGGCTATCCCATCAATATGATTGATGCTCGAAGGTGTCCTTTAGTACACAATACTTATATAATGTATCTTATACAAGATTTTACACATGTTTTCTTGAGTTGCTACTTTAAATAACATGCAATAGTTATATATTATTAAATGTTTGCTTGTCATTCATGTAAGGATTGATCATGGACTTAGTTTACATCCTTGGTTTGTAATAATAATTAATTTTATTATTATAGTTATGTAATTAAGTGTTAATTATATAGATTAGGATGTAAATTATTTACCTTGGTATGCTAAGGATTGAATATAAATCACAAGAGTTATGACTTGAATATTGAAGTGTTCAATTGGAGGCCCATTCAACCTTTAGTGGCATGGATCAAGGTCTATAGTGATGGTGACTAAGGAGGCTCATGGAATGAAGGTTTTTCTTGGGCTAGACCTACTTGTAATTATTCTAAGAGTTAGAATATGATTAGGAAAGGCCCATGATCACTCCTTATTTGTGCATCTATTTTGCATATTCAATGTATATATGTGATATATATATTGTGGCATGATATATATATATGAGATATGTATATAGATGGATGTAGGATGTCATGCAATGTATGTATGAGATATACATATTGTGAATGATTGGCATGTAATATATGTATGAGATATATATGTTGTAAGATGGCTAATGTGCAAAGTGAGACCTTAATTAAAGACCTAAAAATTTTCCAATCAAATTTAGGTCTAGGCTCTCCATTGGAGCAATAACTTACATGGTTTTGGACTTATGTGCATTGGCTATGGATACAAAGGGGTATGCATAAGGCCCAAGAGATTCATATAGTATTATTATTAATCATGAGATATTGTGGGTGTATGGATACATTATAGGCCAAGAATGGCAAATAGGAATACCTGAGGTTTATAGTGTTCAAATCCATATACTTCACTGATCCAATGGTGTGGACCTAACTAATACCAAAGGCTAAGAATGGCAATTAGGTATACCTGAAGCTTGTAACATTAGGAGCTAGAATAATGGAACCTCACATGAGATGTGATGGACAAGAGTTGTCCATTTAATAAGAACTATTATTCTAAGAATGACAATGTGTACCTGAGGATAATAGTGGCCCATTAAAAACTCCATTACCCACTAGAAATCCATCCAACAAGGGATTTCCATTTCTTACTTGGAAGTGTAGGATTCACCAAGTTAGTGGGAGGCCATTATGATTAAAGACCAAATTTAATGGTGATTACAATGACATACAACTAATCAATCTTGCTACCTTTTGCAGAAATTGATAACATGAGACCCACAAACCTGCTTTCCATAATACTTAACCACAATAGGCTCACGGGCCCTAATTTTATTGATTGGCTAAGGAATCTAAAAGTTATTTTAGATTCTGAGAAAATACTATATATATTAAAACAAAACCTTCCCGGACCCCTCCCAAAAATGCTTCCTAAGAAGAGCATGATACTCTTGAGAAATGGAAAGACGATGATATGCAAGCACATTGCATTATGTGGGTTTCCATAAGTACCGAGATCCATCGGAAATATGAGAAGTACACAAGTGTAAAAAAAATCCTATTACACCTACAAGAGTTGTTTGGTGAGCATAGTAGGACCACTAGATATGAGATATCAAAGCGGTTATTCCGTGCAAAGATGAGAGAAGGAGAGGAAGTGGGAGCCCATGTGAACTCTATGATAAGATTAATAGAGGAGCTAGAGAGTCTAGATTTCATAATGGACTTCCACCTCCAAGTGGATTTGATCCTTCAATCTCTTCCGGAATCTTTTTGGTAAACCATTGCCAACTTCTATATGAACAAGATTGAATACACTCTTGCGGAGCTAATGAACATGCTCGTGACAGCCCAAAAGGCTATCCAAAGGAGCAAAGGGAAGGAGGTTACACTTATTGCCACTTCTAGGGGGACTAAGAAGAAAGGCAATAAGAAAAATAAAAGCAAGACAAGTGTTATCAAGTCCACGGGAGGTATAGCCAAGAATAAAGGCAATGCCATCATGAGAGAAGAGGCAAAGGAAAGTGTTTCCACTGCCAAGGTGAAGGACATTGGAAGAGAAATTGTCTTAAGTACCTTGAGTCCCTCAAGGCTAAGAGAATAGGCAAAGATAGAGAAGGTAAGACTTTCTCTAATTTATTTTCTTCTAAATGTTCTAAGAGCTCATCTAATGCATGAGTATTGGATACTGGTGCAAGTTCTCATATTTATTCTTCCTTATAGGATCTAACAAATGAGAGAAGGTTGAGGCCCAATGAAGTGACCTTAAGACTTGAAAATGGAGCAAGTGTTGTGGCCAAGGCTATAGAATCCACTTCTATTGATTTGTATAATCATGTGTTATTATTGGAGGATGTATTATATGTACCTAATGCTTATAAGAATATTATCTCTATCTCCAGTTTGACTAGTAGGGGTTATGAATTCTATTTTGGTAGAGATGTATATAAGATTCATTTTGAAAATAAATTGATTGGCATGGGTTATTTAATACATGCTTTATATTATATTAATAATGTATCCAATAACAATATGCCTCAATCTAATGTGAATGATGTGAATGCGATGCTAATTGAGAATGCCTCCAACTCTAAATATCTATGGCACTTGAGATTATGTCATATCATAGAAGATAGGATCATAAAGTTGGAAAAGATAGGAATCTTGAGTAATCTTGAATCCACATCCGATCTGACTTATGAGGCTTGTCTTCAAGGCAAGATGACTAGATCACCATTTATTGGATAAATGGCAAGAGCCAATGATGTGTTGGAGATCATATATAGTGATGCATGTGGACCATTTAATGAAATGGCTAGAGGTGGTTTCTACTACTTTATTACATTTATAGATGATCTATCAAAGTATGAGCATTTGTTTCTTATGAAAAACAAAAGTGAATTCTTTAAAAAGTTCAAGGAGTTTATATAACACCTGTAAAATGGCGCATCCAATTTTATGCATTTAATTTTATTTTATTTATTAAGGTTAGACATGATGCATTAGCAATCATATGTGCATTGAGTATGTGAATTTTATGTATGTAGGGAGGAATTTTTGTTGACGTATATGTGATTCATTGGGGTATGTGGTGAGTTTGTAGTGTTGTAAGATTAGGATTTAGATTTGATTAGAACTAAATTGTAAAGAAAGTAGGGACTGGATTGAAGCAATTCAAGGTTTAAGGATTATTTGGGAAGAGTAGCATTTCATTAAGGGCTAAGTAGATATTTTGGTGATAATATCATAAATTTTTTTCTAGATCCTTCCATTCTTCAATGCGGCCATGCATTTATTATTATGTATGAGCTTGTTAAGGAACTAGCTAGTTGTACTCTTTTACCTTCAAAGAAACTAGGGATTTGGTGGAGAGAGAGAGTTGGTTTGGCTGGAGAAATTGGGAGTCTAGGATGTGATTATCAATCTTCAAGGTTCAAGAGCATCTTTTGGTAAGTTATTTGTATTTTTGATTGAGTTGTGATGGGGTTGTAGTTGTAGTAAATTTGTGCTCTATTTTTCCTGAAAATTTAGCCTCTATATTTTTATTATGACTTGAGCTGTAGAGCTCCAAATTTAATTTTATTTAATTTTAGAAAAACTTTAGAGAGTCCTTTAAAACTCTGAAGTTTTGAGTTTGAGCTAAATCTACTGTTAGAATAGTTGAATAAGGCCAGACAGTTTGTTGCTCACTCTATCACACTGTGTGACCTGATATTGCTAGAAATGTCATAATTAATTCTCTACATGTGCTAATTATATAATTTTAGCTGGTAATGAAAGTAGACTCATATATATAGAGTTTGTATAAATTTGGTGATTATTGGATATGTATATGATTTTTGAGAGTATCATAAACTTCATGCATTGAATATGCCAGCAGTGGTATATAGCTTGGTTGGGAATTTTCTCGTGTGATTGGTTATATGGTGATATCTAGAGCTTTAGGGGTTTGTTTAAATGTATGTTTGATTACATATACTGGATGAATGATATATATATTCATGATGTTGAATTGTGAAATAAATTATAGGAGAGCTGGAAGCCAGTGTAAGTGGAGCCCACTAGAGGAGTCATTTGCACTCTAAGTTGGGGAAGTCTTTTGAGTAAGAAGTTACTAATATATTTATACCCATAAATTCTCCCTTTATATTAATATATATGCTTATGTGATTTGGTAATGATAATTAATATTACCTTTGAGTTATGTGTATTATTGTTGTGGTATGAATTTGGAATGATTTATGTTAGTGAAAGTAACATGGTAATTATTGGTGTGTATGAATGAGTTGTGCCTTTTAAAAATGTTATGAAAATGATGTTAGAATCATATATGAAAGTGAGATATGAGCCGGGTGGAAAAGTGTGTGTGAAAGTAAGATATGAGCCGGGAGGAAAAGTGTGTGAATGTGAGATATGAGCTGGGTGGATTTGGCATTACTAATATATTGAATTGAAAATGAAAGATATATGTATATGTTTTCAATAATGGCGAGAATAAGCCGGGTGGAAATGTTGAAATGTGAGACATGAATGTGATGGTGATGGTTGTGTGTTGATATTTAGTTATACACACACTTATGTATGTTTTATAAATTGATAGTTTTCTGTTGATGATATTGAGTTGTGAATGATTGTGAACTACTTGGAAATTATATGAATTGTGCTTTCAGGATTAAGACATGGTTAGAGACACAGGCGTGTCTCAGGCCATGTGATAAGACACGACATGTCTTAGTGGAGACATGGGTGTGTTTAATGTGGTATTTTTGTCCAAAGAGATACACGGGCGTGTCCTTGTGTAACACCCACCTTTTTAGCCTACGTATTATGGCGTATGAATTTCATGTTATGCATAATAGATAGTGGACCTAATATAAGTTTGAGTATGAGCATGAGTATAGAGAGGGACTAGATTGTAAAGTAAGTTTGGAGTTAATTGTAACAATAGAAAGTTATGGGAGTATTGTTTTATATGCCCATTTTATTAAGGGGCTAAGTAGATATTTTGTTATATTATTAAGTATTATTATATTTATTATTTATATGATAAATATGGATTTATTAGTTGGTGGGGCAATTATTATTAGAAGACTTTGGAGGAGTTTAATGTGGTGAGCTTTGATTGGGTTAAGTATTAATGTGTATATTTAATTGTAAGTGTGTGTTTGTTGTGTGTGGTGTAGAAAATTGAGAGAAGAAGAAGAGTATTTTTTTCTTAAGAGATTTTGGAGAGTTTATAAGCTAGTTCAAGTGATCAATTCATTGATCCACGAAGCTTTGGGACGTTGTGAATCAATTGGAGTCTTAATTTGATAAGCTTTACATGTTTTTGTGTTTATTTAAGTTGAGTTTTCTTTATTGTTAATTTCGGGTATGTTTCCTCTGTTTTTTAGTCCTGTTGTTTTTACTATAACTTGAGCTATAGAGCTCTATTTGAGTATAGTTAGACTCTCTGAAAACTTCAGAGAGTCTTATGTAACTTTTGTGTTTTAAGTTTGGATAGATTTTATTGTTTAGAGGGTCGAATAAGGCCAGATATTTTCTTGCTTATGCTAATGCCCTGTTCTACCCGACTTGTTTCAAAAATTTATAATTAATTCTCTGCATGTGAAAATGATGTAATTTTAGTTGAGAATGAAAGTAGATCATTTATGTAGAGTTTTTATGAATTTGGTGATTTTAAGATAAGCCTATGATTTTTAAGGGCATCATGAACTTCATATATCAAATATGACAGTAGTAGTATATAATTTGGTTTATAAATTTTCTTTTGTGTTGGTTATATAGTGATATCTAGAGTTATAGAGCTCCAAATTAAGCAAGGTTAGATGTTCTAGAAACTTCGGAGAATCTCCTACAACTTTTATGTTTTTACCCTGAGCTGAATTTGCTGTTAAGGTTGTCTGGCAGGGCTCGACATTTTCTTACTCATACTATAAGTTCTGTTTTACCCAGATTTAGTCAAAAATCCATAATTTATTCTATACATATCCCAATTGAGTAATTGGAATTGGAATTGGAAGTAGACTCATACGACTAGCTTCACTATTATTTTCATAATTTTTAGACTTGTGTGTGAATTATTTGGATACATTGAACTTTGAGCATCTAGTTGCCCTTTTGTGATTTAGGGTGAATTGCTATGCTTGCTTATTTAAATTGGCACATGATTGTATGTAAGAGTTGATAGAGATAGAGAAGACCCTATTTAATAGGAGGAGCTCTTATTTAAGAAGGAGTTGAAGGCTTGAAATAAGTAATTATTAACATAATGCTTACATGTAGTGATTTTCAAATAACTATAGTTATTTAACTATATTGATTTGTGTATGCCATTTAAGTGGCAAGAATGATGAGTATATATATATGAATATATTATTGTGAGAAAGCATGATGAATATATGTATATATATTGTTGTGAGACTATTAAATGGTCGATTGAGCATGTGTAGTGATGGATTGGAAATACTGGCACCTATGAGTGCAAGCCACTTGATGTGGTATGAATTGATATGCATTACTTGTGAGAAAGGTGAATTGTGATTCACGATGAGAAATAAAAAGGGATGTTGAATTGTGATGATATAATTATACATATGCATTTTGATATATTGTGAAAATGATGAAATATATGCATATGGCATGATGTGAGGAATGTGAGGAAAATGTGTGAGTGTGGAGACTAAGCTGGGCAGAGAGCCTCCACGATCTGAGACTGAGCTGGGCAGAGAGTCTCAGGAGTAGCCACGGGTATAAAAATAAAAATAAAAATATGAAGAAGGAAAAAGAAAAAAAAAGTGAGCTTTGTGTAAAACGTATGTGACGTGTGTTGAGAACTCCGACCGGATACTAACTTGCATAAACATACATTGTTGCACTATATTTATATACATATTGAGCACTATATTTGCATACATGTTGAATATGAGAATTATGTTTGTGGATTGAATGTGAGGATTTTATCGAGGATTTCTTGGAAGGTGTAACTCGATGTATTTATGCAACAACAATTGTATTTGGTGATTGAATATTTGTTCTGATATTTAAAATGTTGTACGAATAGATGTTATGATTTTTTGAATGGTTGTGGATAAATTGTGTTTTGGATTATTAGGTGCAAGAAGCGGACATTTTGGTCCATTATGATGCAGTGGCTGAAACCAGTGACTGGAGATCGCCAGTCACTGCTGATAGAATGACCACTGGTGGTCGCCAGTGGTCTGGCGAGCGCCAGTCTTCTGGCACAGCCCGGTAATAATTTTGGCTTCATTGAAATTCTAAATTGGTTTAAACTCCTGGTACAGGTTATGATGATGTGTATATTAAATTAAAACACTTGGTGTGTATTATTATTTTATATATTTTTCTTAATTAGTTCTTGAGAAGAGCTATATGTATACTTATCTTAATAATTTCTTATTGAGTCGCAAGCTCATTCCTTTGCAACTGTGGTTTTTAGGTTTTGATAGATAGCCTAGCTTGAGGCTTGATGGTAGGAAGCTTGAAGTGAATTTAGTCATGAGCTCGGATGGGTCAAAAGGCAGGTTTGGTATCGACATCTCCATCCACATGATCATATAAGCATTTTGGCATTTGAGCATTTTGAATTGAGTTCATGTGCATATTTTTGTTTTATGTAAATTTATATTTGAAGTATTTACAATGAATCAAATAAGAGTTTTTGTATAATACATATATCTATTGAGAAAATTTTTTATGTGCCATATGTTTGTTTGTTGTTGGGACACTTGTATGTGGTACCTGGAGGATGCTACATTAAGTGGTATCAGAGCGGGGATTAGATATTCTCAGAACGATAAAGTATGATGCATACATGACATATCATACATAAGTTTGAGAAACCATATAGTGGATATGTGTTACACATTTCAGGATGGAAGGACACCATGCTCAACCCATCGGTACAAATCATTAGAGTTACTTTATGGACAAATACATATGTATGTTTTATATGAGCTTGAATAAATTTCTACTTATAACCCCTTCATAAGATGTATATTTTTGTATAGTAGTGAGTGGATTAAAAGATGAAGGTTATGAATTAATGGCAAGTGGATAACACTGTTATGAAGTATAAGAGAGCAAGGTACAAAGGTTTTTACAGCCTTAGTGATTCCACCCTAGTAAAGGTTAAATCGATTGTACTGATGAAAGGAGAATTAGTTATGCAGTGTTATTGTTTGAGCAAGATATGTAATGTGATATGAAATAAATATATGGATTATGTGAGTGTGCCCTTTAGAATTATTAATGACATATTATATTAATATGAAGGTGCAATATGTGTATGAAGATTGATTATTATATGCGATGTATATATATATATATATATGATGTGAAGATTAATATGAATGTATTGTGATCTTGGCAATGTTCTTGTATTACCAATAATAGTATATTGGTGAGGTTCAGTTAAATGTAATTGTAGTGTGGTGGATAACTGAGACCTAATGGAGATTGTTTATAGAAGTGTAGTTGTTTTATTATATGATTAGCCCTACTTTAGTAGGAGGATGTCTATATTTTAGGGGAGGTTCTGCCAAATTTTTGGTAGAATCCTCGTAAAATGTGCTTTTATCGTTAGGTTCTTATAATAAAGGTTTGTGTGCAATGGATGAGTTATGATCTATATATTATGATATGAAATGTTAATGATGGTATAGGTATGATACAATTGAAATACTAATTAAATATCATGTGAGGTTAATGTATGCATTATGAAATGGTGATATATGGGAAAAACATATAATAGAGAATATAGAAGACTTAAAAGTCAATAAGGCACTAATAAATTTATGAGCAGTACATTAGCTTCAATATATATATAATAGTTGTGATAGAATCCATCTGAAAAAATTTTGGGGTCTTAGTAAGCGGAGCATTTCTTTAGAGATTGTTCATTGAAGAAAACAGTTGAAAAATCTTAGCTAATTAAACAAAGCGGTACAAGAAAGGAAATATTCCAAATCAAGAGTAAACCAAGTGGAAGTTAAGAGAGTAAGGAAAAAGTTGTAACACAAATTGGACTTGATGATCATTTGGATGAGTATGCATTACGTATATGGCACATTTACATTATTAAGGACATTTTCAATGTCTGCTGGAATGTTGTGATAGTAAATTTGGTGATGAGATTTTATTTCAAGATAGTAGAATAATATGACTAATATGTAGACTGCAAGAGTCATTGAATTGGAAAGAAGTATAATATTATTTCATAAATTGATTAGGTATGAAACTGTAGTACCATTGTAGATTGGTATGTAAAGAAAGTGGGTATGGATATTTGGAGATAGAGAAAGTTAGAGACAGTGATTAAAAGAGAGATTGTGCATGTTAGTTGGATTTCAGCTATAATTATATAATCTGTGATTGAAGATAAGTAAGAAGATATTTAGATGATGTTGTGATTCAATGAAAGTTGATTCAAGGGTAATGGATGTACTTATAATTAGAGAATTTCCTAATGTGTTCTAGATGAAGTATCGGAATTACTTTTGTACCAAAGAATATATTTGAAATGGAATTATTCCAAAAGCTGTACCCATATGGATTACTTTGTACACATCAATAGAATTGGCAGAATTTAAAAGGTAGATTGTTAGAGGAAATAATTCATCATGAGGGACATCAATTCAGTCTATAAGAGAAAAGGATAGTAGTATGAGGTAGGATAATTATTATAGGCAATCAAACAGTATTTTAATGAAGAATAATTATCCATAATGGAGAAATGAACGGTTGCTTGATAAATTGAGAGATGTAATAGTATTTTAGAAGATAGATTTGGAACTAAGTTGTTGGCAATTTTGAATGATTAAATATTTGATTTTCAAATATGGTATGAAAAATTAAAAATGGATGGTATGAAATTGTGATTATGTTGTTTGGATTGATTGGTATACCAGATGCGTCTATATCATCAATGAGTAAGATTATTCAATAGTATTTAAATGTTGAGGTGAAAAGTATTTGAGTAAGTAGTTATTAGATATAACGAATGAGATGCAAGGATATGTTAATTTTGTTAATAGAATATTAACCTTATTTAGGAGTTGATATATTAAGAATTGTATGTGAACTTGGTATTATATAATATACTATTAATAATAAGAATGCATATGAATGATATAGACTCACATTGATAATAAAGGAAATACGTAAATCTTATTTGTTCATTATCTTTGTGTGATTATGATGGAGTAGATGAGTTATTGTGATGAGTATTTTGGATAAATTATGCTACTTGAGTTATGTTATGAAATGTGATGGTATTGGAATTCTAGTTGTAAGTGTGTATATATTATGAACTTGAGTTTGGTTCATTAGATATAAATGAGGTTATGTTTGGGAGTAAATGTTGATATATCGATTGACTTTGCGACAATCGACCATGTAAAATATTGATAGGTTGATTGGCTAAGTGTCCATCAACAAGGCAAATGATACCAAATAATAAGATTGAGAGGAGAAAGTGTGAATTATTACGAGATGCTATCCTTATTGTTGAAATAAATGTAAACATTAAATAAAGTATTGAGATATAAGATTCGTAAGACGTATACCAAATTGCTTATTGATTATATTTATACTCTTCTAGTATGGAATTGATATGTATTGTTGTGAGTAAAGATTTTATTTTTTAAAAATATTTTTAAGTTTCAGGAATTCAATAGTTGAGGTGAAAATGATTTTAGAAGTGTAAGACAAGAGTTGCAATTATTAAATTTGTATAATGTTTGGGATCTTTTAATGGCATGCAATATATATATAAATAAAGCTTTGATTTTTCTTATAAAATTACTCATTTTGGTGTGAGTAAAATGTTCATCCTTACATGTTATGTTGTTATGTGTCTCAACTAATTAGAAGCACTGATAGAAGAATAGAATCTTGTGGTTATAGACTTAATATATCACAAAGGAATTGAATTTAAATTTGATGATACCTCTATGTTGAAGAGGTGTGGTATACGTATGTCGGTCAAATAGGAACAATTATTCTTTTATGTCAAAGGTTTAATATATACATAAAGATGAGATATTTGCATCAGTTGTGATTCATATTAACCTGACAGCTTAAGGGGAGAATTTAACCTCTTATAATGAACATCATATTTAGTATCATTTATGTGAATCATTCCTTTGGGTGCTACATTCATATGATTGAGAAGGCTAAATAAGGAATTTTAAGATTTGAAAGGAAAGAAAAATTTAGTCTGTAATATGTGGGACAATATGAAATTGTGAAGAAGGTGGACCATTAGCATATAAATGGGATTTGCTAAGAAAATTGTTATCTAATCATGATGTATTCCATGTGTTTATATTGAAATGGTATAGATTGGATCCTAGTTATATGATACAAAAGCATGAAATAGAGATTTCTGAAAGATTAACGTATGTGGAAGAATCGATAGAAATTCTAGATCGAAAGGTGAAGCGATTAAGAAATAAAGGGATTTTAATAGTAAAGGTGAAGTGAAGTCATCATGCACTTAAAGAAGTAACATGAGAAGTAGAAGAGCTAATAAAGTAGAAAAATCTGTAATTTTTTTTTGGAAGATAGTGAGTTATTAAATTTCAAGGATGAAATTTTATTAAGAGGGAGAAATATAACACCCGCCTTTTTAGCCTACGTATTATGGCGTATGAATTTCATATTATGCATAATAGATAGTGGACCTAATATAAGTTTGAGTATGAGCATGAGTGTAGAGAGGGACTAGATTGTAAGGTAAGTTTGGAGTTAATTATAACAATAGAAAGTTATGAGAGTATTGTGTTATATGCCTATTTCATTAAGGGGCTAAGTAGATATTTTGTTATATTATTAAGTATTATTATATTTATTTTTTATGTGATAAATATAGATTTATTAATTGGTGGCGCAATTATTATTAGAAGACTTTGGAGAAGATTAATGTGGTGAGCTTTGATTGGGTTAAGTATTTATGTGTATATTTAATTGTAAGTGTGTATTTGTTGTGTGTGGTGTAGAGAATTGAGAGAAGAAGAAGAGTGTTTTTTCTTGAGAGATTTTGGAGAGTTTGTGAGCTAGTTCAAGTGATCAATTCATTGATCTAGGAAGCTTTGGGATATTTTGAATCAATTTGAGTCCTAATTTGGTAAGCTTTACATGTTTTTGTGTTTATTTAAGTTGAGTTTTCTTTGTTGTCAATTTCAAGTATGTTTTCTCTGTTTTTTAGTCCTCTTATTTTTACCATAACTTGAGCTATAGAGCTCTGATTTGAGCATGGTTTGACTCTCTGAAAACTTCAGAGAGTCCTATATAAATTTTATATTTTGAATTTGATTGATTTTATCGTTTAGAGGGTTGAATAAGGCCAGATATTTTCTTACTCATGCTAATGCCTTGTTCTACCCGACTTGTTCAAAAATTCATAATTAATTCTCTGCATGTACAAATGGTGTGATTTTAGTTGGGAATGAAAGTAGATAATTTATGTAGAGTTTTTATGAATTTGGTGATTTTAGGATGAGCCTATGATTTTTAAAGGCATCATAAACTTCATATATCAAACATGATAGTAGTAGTATATAGGTTGGTTTGTGAATTTTCTTATATATTGGTTATATGGTGATATCTAGAGTTGTATAGCTCCAAATTGAGCAAGGTTAGATGTTCTGGAAATTTTAGAGAATCTGCTACAACTTTTATGTTTTAACCCTGATCTAAATTTGCTGTTAAGATTGTATGGCAGGGCTTGATATTTTCTTACTCATGCTATCAGCTCTATTTTGCCCGAATTTAATTAAAAATCCATAATTTATTCCATTCATATCCAAATTGAGTAATTCTAATTAGAATTGGAAGTAGACTTATAGACTAACGTCAGTATTATTTTCATAATTTTTAAACTTATGTATGAATTATTTGGACACATTGAACTTTAAGCATCTAGTTGCCCTTTTGTGATTTAGGGTGAATTGCTATGCTTGCTTGTTTAAATTGGCATATGATTGTATGTAGAAGTTGATAGAGCTAGAGGAGACCCTATTCAATAGGGGGAGCTCTTATTTAAGAAGGAGTTGAAGGCTTGAGGGAAGTAATTATTAACATAATGCTTACATGTAGTAATTTTCAATTAACTATAGTTATTTAACTATATTAATTTGTGTATGCCATTTAAGTGGCAAGAATAATGAGTATATGTATATGAATATGTTGTTGTGAGAAAGCATGATAAATATATGTATATATATTGTTGTGAGACCATTGAATGGTCGATTGAGCATATGTAGTGATGGATTGGGAATATTGGCACCTATGAGTACAAGCCACTTGATGTGGTATGAATTGATATGCATTACTTATGAGAAAGGTGAATTGTGATTCACGATGAGAAATAAAAAGGGATGTTGAATTGTGATAATATAATTGTACATATGCATTTTGATATGTTATGAAAATGATGAAATATATGCATATTGATGAATGTGAGGAAAACATGTGAGTGTGGAGACTGAGCTGGGCAGAGAGCCTCCACGATCTGAGACTGAGCTGGGCAGAGAGTCTCAGATGTGGCCATTCATGTAATATATATATATATATATATATATATATACGTGTGAGATCTGAGACTGAGCTGGGCAGAGAGTCTCAAGAATAGCCATTGGTATAAAAATAAAAATATAAAAAAGAAAAAGAAAAAGAAAAAGAAAAAGAAAAAAAAGTGAGCTTTGTGTGAAACGTGTTCGACGTATGTTGAGAACTCCGGCCGGATACTAACTTTGTATAAATATGCATTGTTGCACCATATTTGCATACATGTTGAATGTGAAAATTATGTTTGTGGATTGAATGTGAGGATTTTGTTGAGGATTGCTTGGAAGGTGTAACTCGATGTATTTATGCAACAACAATTATGTTTGGTGATCGAATATTTGTTTTGATATTTAAAATGTTGCATCAATAGATGTTATGATTTCTGAATGGTTGTGGATAAATTGTGTTTTGGATTATTAGGTGGAAGAAGCGGACATTTTGGTCCATTACGATGCAGTGGCTGAAACTAGCTACTGGCGATCGTCAGTCATTGCTGGCAGAATGACCACTGGCGGTGGCTAGTGGTCTGGCGAGCACTAGTCTTCTGGCACAGCCCGACAATGATTTTAGCTTCATTGAAATTCTAAATTAGTTAAAACTCCTAGTACATGTTATGATGATGTGTATATTAGATTAAAACACTTAGTGTGTATTATTATTCTATATATTTTCTTTAATTAGTTCTTGAGAATAACTATATGTATACTTATCTTAATAATTGCTTATTGAGTCGTAAGCTCATTCATTTGCAACTGTAGTTTTTAGGCTTTGATAGATAGCCTAGCTTGAGGCTTAATGATATAAAGCTTGAAGTGAATTTAGTCGTGAGCTCGGATGGGTCAAAAGGCAGACTTGGTATCGACATATCCATCCATATGATCATATAAGCATTTTGGCATTTGAGCATTTTGAAGTGTTCATATGTATATTTTAGTTTTATGTAACTTTATATTTTGAGTATTTATAATATATCAAACAAGAGTTTTTGAATAATACATATATCTATTACGAAAATTTTTCATATGCCACGTATTTGTTTGTTGTTGGGACACTTGTATATGGTACCTAGAGGGTGCTACACCTTGGTCGTGTATGCATATTGAATTTTGGACAGTGAGGTACACGGGTCAAAATATGACTGTTTTCCAGACCGTATCTCGACTATGGATTTTGTCCAGAAAACTACACGGGGAGAGACACGCCCGTGTAGTCCATATTTTAGTTATTTTAGTTATTTCTTGTTAATTAGTCCTTGAGAAGTTTTGTGTATATTTATATTAGTTGCTACTTATTGAGTTGTAAGCTCATTCCTTTGCAATTGTTTTTCTTTTATAGGATATTGTAGAAATTCTGAGTTGCACTGTCCATCTTCATTAGGCATTTCTCAAGTGGACCAGTGGCGAGAACTTCATAATCATGCTTGGTGATAGCATTGTGCATCTTAGTCCTTAAGCATGCCATATCGTTTTGTGTAATGGGGTGTGTAGAAGTTCAACATGTGTTTTTATAACTTAAGGACTTGATGTATATATGTACTTAGTATATAAAGTTTTATTTTAATCTAATTCTATGATGGTTTATGTTATATTCATGTGACTCTATTTATACTCGATATGAGTGGGTGTCACAGTTTAAGGCCCAAGTAGAGAACCAAACCGGAAAAAATATTAAAACTCTAAGATCAAATCGAGGAGGAGAATACTTAAGTACCGAGTTCATTGAGTTCCTTAAGGAATATGATATTGTATCACAATTCACACCGCCTGGAACACCTCAATTGAATGGTGTGTCCGAGAGGCGAGATCATACTTTATTGGATATTGTACGATCCATGATGAGCTACACCAATCTTTCCATATCACTTTGAGGTTTCGCACTCCAAACGGCCTGCTACATCCTTAATCATGTTCCATCCAAGTATGTTTCTACCACACTATATGAGATATGGCATGGTAGGGTACCAAATCTTAAATATATTAAGATTTGGGGGTGCTCGACTTTTAGCAAAAAGCTAAAATCGGAAAAGTTGAATGTGAAATCAATTAAAGAAAGATTTGTTGGATATCCTAAAAATAGTTTAGGGTATTACTTTTATCTTCCTGCTGAACAAGTTGTTGTTGTAAGTAGAGATGTTATATTCCTTAAGAAAGAGTTTCTTAAAGAAGGTGAACAAGGAAGGAAGAAAATGTTAGATGAGAAGTCATCTAAGAAAGCCCAACAAATTGATCAAATGGATATTGATCAACCCGAAGAGCCTATTCCAATTGAGAATGTCATCACATCGACTCCTACAAGGTCTAGTAGGATATCTCGTCCTCCGGAGAGATATAGTTTTCTCCATGATATGCAAGAGTTGCATGTTCATGAAGAAATCATTCATGTTGATGATCCTACTACATATGAAGAAACTTTATGTGATAAAAAATTTTCAAGATGGCTTGAGGCAATGAGAACTGAAATGGATTCCATATATGCAAACCAAGTCTGGACACTTGGTGATCCTCCTGAGGGTATTTGTACCTATTGGGTGTAAATGGATCTTCAAGAGAAAGATTGGTGCAGATGGAAAGGTAGAGACCTTCAAAGCTAGGCTTGTAGTGAAAGGGTTTCGCTAAAGGCAAGGGGTTGACTATGAGGAGACCTTCGCCGGTAGCCATGCTTAAATCTATTCAGATTCTTCTTGCTATTGTCGTACACTATAGTTATGAAGTTTGGCAAATGGATGTTAAGATCGCCTTCCTTAACAGTTATATTGAGGAAGACATTTTTATGGAGCAACCCAAGGGTTCATTGTTGTGTTAACATAAAAAGAACAGGAAATGATGACTAATGTTGCAATCAAATGCAACAACAATAGCTATATTTGTTTGCTGACACCAAAAAATAGAAATCTAAAAAACACATTTAGAAAAAAAAAAAGCAAAAGATCTGTAAGAACATATGCAAGAGATATAACAATGGGGGAAATTGACTGTAGAAGCATACTCTCTTTAGTTTCACCGAAACAAAAGAAGCTAAAAATCTAGAGAAGAGAATAAGAGAAATGAAGAATAGTTGGAGAATAACAGAAGGAGGAGGAGCGGCGGTCGTGAATCGGTGAAGAAAAGAGATAATAACAATGTAATTAGGGCTTTAGGTAACCCAAAAATCAAATGACAAAAGTACCTAGAGAAAACGGCACCGTTTAGATTAATTTAAGGGCATAAATATCTTTTACTTTAAATGACATCGTTTTGTTTATGGGCTACTGTTTAAACAAAGCAGTAGTAAAAGTATAATTTTTTTTTGAAATTGAGGACTGAAGATGACACTGTTCATCTACAGTGAAATTGGTAACCCAACTTTATATATATAAATAGAATATAGACAAAAAAATTATTTAATTCATATATTTCTAGTTAATCTAATCACTATTAATTAATAATTAAATAAAAAACAGAAATAAATAAAAATATTACACAAAAAAGTAAAAAAAACCAAGAATAAAAATTACTAACTAAAATTTTTTAAAAAATAAATAGGATAGAAACAAACAAAAAATGCAACAAAAAGAAAAAATAAATAAATAAAAGAATTGAAAGATGACACTTGCTTGCCAAAAACCAGTCCCACGGCACCTGCTTGGAGGAAGTGCCTTCCACAAATCAAAATTTTTTTTTATTTTTATTAATTAATTGAATAAAGTTAAGAAAATGCACAAAGACGATAAATAAAAATAAAATAATAGAAAAAATATAAGTTTCCCTCAGATTACCTGTACAAAAGGACGGTAAAAGAGCCCACTTCAACCAATGATAACAATAAAAATTTTCTATTGGTTTGGATGAATTCAAATATTAGCCAATTGTTCTCCCAAAAAATCCTTTTCTCTTTGAGTTTTTTTTTTCTCTTTATTTTTCCAGCCTCCTCACTTTTTTTAAAAAACTATTTTTTTCCCTTTTTTTTTTTTTTAACTTTACCTCATCTTCTTTAATTTTCTCTTGCAATTCTCCCTTCTTTTTTTTTTCTCCCAAAAAGCTTTCTTTTATCCCAAAAATCATAACTTCTCCTCCCCACTTCTCCCACATTTTTTTTCTTTTCTATTTTTTCTACCCACTTCTCCCACATTTTTTTTCTTTCCTATTTTTTTTATCTTACATAAAAAATCTCCCCACTCTCTTTTTTTTCCTCCTACTTCCTCCACTATTCTCTTTCTTTTTTAACGTAAAAAAATTTAAACATTCTTTTTCTTTTTTTTTTTAAAAACATTTTTTCTATTCTTTTGGACCAAAAGTCTAATTTAAAAGAAAATTGGGTTTGAACTTTTTTTTGGGCCATTATTTCAGTAGGCTCACTCTTATTTAGGCTTTTATCATTGAGTTTTCGCTCTAGAGTCGGGCCAAACCAAGTGTCAACAACCATATCAACACTTTTCTTTAACAATTTTAACACTTCAGCAATTATAAACCGATAACTTATTGTTTACCTTCTAGAAACATTTATTTGTAATTTTTTGACAAATTCACATACTCAATTGTAATAATTAAGAGTTGAGACACTCAATTGTAAAATCTTGTCAAGTTGAAACGCCAAACTAGTCATTATCCATGAATAAATAATTGTAAAACCACCGATAAATCCAAACCCCCTCTTCTCTACGAGGCTATAGCGCACACGAGATCTAAAACCTTTTTTTTTCAACCTCTCTTGCTCTCCAAAAAGAGAGAGAAAAAAAAGCAAAATGAGGCAGTCACTGTTCAGATCCGTCAAAGCCCTAACAAACTCCACTTCTTCTTATCATATCCTCCGCCGTGGCTATGCATCTGAGTCTGTCCCTGACCGTAAGGTGGCCGTTCTCGGCGCCGCTGGTGGTATTGGTCAGCCACTTGCTCTTCTTATGAAACTCAACCCTCTTGTCTCTCACCTCGCACTCTACGATATTGCTAACACTCCTGGTGTCGCCGCGGATGTTAGCCACATCAATACCAGATCTGATGTATGCGTTCTTTAATTTTTTATTTGATCTGATTTCGTTTTATGTTATTGACTACCCTCTAAAGTTTTCATTTTTATGTGAAATTTAATTTTTAGTCGCCCCTTGTTGGTGCTTCCTTTTCTGGGTTTTATGGTGGATCTTTACTTGTTAGGCTTTTGATTAATTTTGTCCACTTTATGCTAAAATTGCTTCATTTCTATGTTTTTAAATATTTTTTTTAGTTGGGTTTAATTCGAATGGAAATTGTAGTAGCATTCATCATTAACAAGGCATTATTTGGAAAAATCATTTGCAAAGTGGGCAATTTGATTGACTTCTGGCAAAATTATGTCACTTTTGACATGATTTTATTTTACTGAAATTGAAATTGGAAATATTAAATTTTAGAATTAACCAAACAAAATTCCAACAAGGTGTAACTATTTGTTTGTTTGTTATAGGTGAAAGGATACATGGGAGAGAATCAGTTGGGGGAAGCCTTAGAGGGATCAGATGTGGTAATAATCCCAGCCGGTGTTCCAAGAAAGCCAGGGATGACACGTGATGATCTCTTCAACATCAATGCTGGAATTGTTAAGGGTCTCTGTGAAGCAATTGCTAAGTACTGCCCTAATGTGAGTTTCTTTTATACCTTTTAATGATTTGATTTATTTTTTTTTTTCGGAATTGAGCTAATGATTGAATTGTTTTGGACTAGGCACTTGTTAATATGATTAGCAACCCTGTGAATTCTACGGTACCTATTGCTGCTGAGGTTTTCAAGAAGGCAGGAACCTACAATGCGAAAAGATTGTTTGGTGTAACCACACTTGATGTGGTTAGGGCCAAGACTTTCTATGCTGGGAAGGCTAAGGTTCCAGTTGCAGGTTTGCCCTAGCTACCATGTTATCTGAAGCTATTGTTTATGTTTCTGTGTTAGCATATTGTGTACAAAAATTATACTTTTTTTGTTGCATAAGGATTTAAATTAAATGAAAGTACTTTGTTAAAGATATATTTTTGCTCTTTCGAAGATAACTGTGATGTAGAACTTTTGATCA
Source organism: Macaranga tanarius (assembly GCA_949673435.1). Classification (NCBI taxonomy): domain Eukaryota; kingdom Viridiplantae; phylum Streptophyta; class Magnoliopsida; order Malpighiales; family Euphorbiaceae; genus Macaranga; species Macaranga tanarius. Next base: position 11,517 of record CATIWO010004292.1, on the reverse strand, counting down.
ATTATTTTGAACCTATCTGCTTTTGAACATACAATACATGCACAGATTTGATGTGTGGTTGATGATATGTCCTGTATTGACTTTGGCTTATATTTTGTTTTGCAGAGGTTAATGTACCAGTTGTTGGTGGCCATGCAGGCATAACCATTCTCCCACTATTTTCACAAGTAAATTTCTTTTCGATGTAATTGTGGGCCATAAATACAAATGTGTTTGTCATGGACTTCAGTAATTTGCATCAATTGTCCATTATTTTTTTTATAGGCCACTCCAAAAGCCAATTTGGCAGATGATGATATTGTAGCTCTTACAAAGAGAACTCAAGATGGAGGCACTGAGGTTGTAGAAGCAAAGGCTGGAAAGGGATCTGCAACATTGTCAATGGCGTAAGTTTGTATTGTACTTACATTTTATTGCTGTGGCTCGTTTGGGAGCATTATATTGTTAAGTTGAAGTCTTGATTTTACGGAAATTTTGATGCCAAGTTGATTTTTTTTTTTTGAAACTGCAACTCTAGCATACTAGAACTCTGATTTTTTAGATTGATTGGAACTGGGGGTTGAACTATCAGTATGATATATGATGAGGTGATTGGTTTGACAGACTGATCTTTCTCAAATTTAATCATGAAGAATGAGCGCATGTGAACTCAAGTTCACAGCATTATACTCAATTTTTTTTTCTGTTTCTGTTTTAAGATTTATCATTAATCTAATATGTAACTGAAATTAGGTTGATGCTTCTAACATTCTCATTGAATGTATACTTTTCTTGTTATTTTAAATTTATTTCATTGAATTTCTTTGCATCTGTTTGAATCCACTGAACATGTTATATACACTGCTTTTAGTTGGCATTGGCCTCCTGTTACATCCATCTTGTTGGAAGTGTATCTGTTACACGCTTCTTTTTAAGATTAAAAATACCATTAGAGGTTGTTTTTGTAAACTTTCTCTGGACTTCATGCATCATTAATTGATCTTTTACTAGGGAACAGGTTCATTGTTTGCATTCCATGATTGTTTTTATCTTTATCCTTTTTTTTAGCATTTGTTTCTATTCATGTTCCTTTTCTTCTGCTGAAATAGAACAAATTTTCTGGTTGCTGACCATTTTGATGGGCTTTTGCAGCTATGCAGGTGCCATATTTGCTGATGCTTGCTTGAAGGGACTCAATGGGGTCCCAGATGTGGTGGAGTGTTCATTTGTGCAATCAACTGTCACTGAACTTCCTTTCTTTGCTTCTAAGGTGATTTAACTTCTGCTTGATAGCATACAGCATCACAGGAGTAGAAATGTTCTTTGATTGGTTTATATTGGTGGAAACCATCTTTTTCTATATTTTATTATAGTGGCTCTTATGATTTGAACATTCTGTGTATTAAGTGAACGAATGCTGTCCTGTACTGATTAGTGCTTGTGTAAAATTTGTTCAATTTTAGATAACTGCTGAAAGTGTAGGATATACTAATTTTTTCCATTATTTTAGAACCTTTGCCAGCATCATGTTTCTGACCTATCTTGATGTGATATTTGTTATGGAAATCCACTGGGTGATGTCTCACCCATGCATATTAGATAAAGAAAAATAGATATAAGAAGCCATCCATGAATTGTACAGCAGCAAAAAATTATTAAGGATTTTTTTTCTGGTTCATGTTATTGGCAGTTGGGAAGATAATAGTGTTATTTCTTGACATCATCTCTTGCAACAGTAGGCAATCATTAAGTTTTTGTTTGGTGCCTTTTTATCAAGATGACTGCATGTTCGTATATATTTTATTAATTGTTTGCATGCAAATTGATGTTAGTTACATCTATTTGTGCAACTTCTGGAGCTTCTTTCCTTTTTTTTTTTTTTGATGATCTTAACGTTTACATCCTATGGTTTCCAGGTGAGGCTTGGAAAGAATGGAGTTGAGGAAGTTCTTGGTCTAGGTCCTCTTTCTGATTACGAGAAGGAAGGGTTGGAAAAGCTGAAGCCCGAACTTCTAGCATCTATTGAGAAGGGAATCCAGTTTGCCAACAAGTAAACTAATTATTTTTTTTGCTGCTGTTAGTGCATTCCTTCCATCATAAACACATACAAATTTTACAATTTTTTTCTTTCCTGTTATCAATGTTGTATTCCTTGCTGCCAGCAGCACCGGCTTTTCTATTTGAAGTAGAGTAGGCTTTATAAACCCAAAGTTTTATCAATAATAGCCTGTGTAATATTACGGGAGAGGTTCAGATAGTGACTTGAATCAATTTGAGAAGTTTCATAGACCATTATTCTTGAGCCAGCCTAAATTATACGATATATATGTATGTGGGAGTGTGTTTGGATAGCCAAGAAGTGACTTTTTGGCTGAAGGACTAGTGTGTTTCTTCCTTACAACTCCTTGCAGTACTTGTATGTTTGATTGATATGTTGGATGATTGAGTTTAAGTTGGACAAACAATTTTTGTGAATGGACTGTGAATTTATCAAGTTGACAAATAATTCTAGGCTGGGAATAGGGGTGAGCATTGGTTGGAGCAATCTAGAAAATGTTTCTCTGAACCCGAGAATTCAAAAAATAATTCTCTGGATTTGATCCGAAAATTTGAATCTCCATTTCAGAATTGCTCTGGATTTTTGGGAAATTCGGAGTTGAGATTAGGGCAAATGGAGATTTCAAAATGATTAAGAGCAAAGCTAAAAAAATTCAAAAATTTTGACAAAGCTATATGGTTTGGAATAAATTTATACTTTTTTCTCGTATTATTTTTATTTATATTATTTAATATTAATTTTTAATATTATATATTTAAAATTAATAATTAATAAATTATTAATAAAATATTTATATTTTTTTTACATTATATTAATTATATCATATTAATAACAATGTTATTTTTTTGTAAATTCCATTTTTAAGTTTTATGTTAATATGTTTTTTTTTTTTATATAATTTAAACATATAAGATAAAATAACTATAAATTTCATTATAAAAATTTTATTTTCAAATTTAAATTTTATTGTGATTTAAACATGCATTGAAAATTGATTTTTAACTTTATAATGTATCATTAAGAAAAATAAAAATGATAATTACTAGTAAAATTATAGAAATAAATAAATAAACAAATTATTGAAATATTGCACATGCGCACACACGTCCACACCTAGGCAGTGTCTGCACCCACGCACACATACGCAGAGTTACATAGATACATATAAAATTGTAGTAAATTATTGATTCTAGTTTCAGTTTTTAGGTTTGGTACAGTTCAATTCAGTTTTCAGCATGGAGAACTCTCTCTAGACCTATTCCAATAAAAAATTTTGGTACAGTTATGTTTGGAGAAATTTAAAGTCAATGAAAATTTTCGACTTTGGATATTTTCAGTTTGATTTTATAGGACAGTTCGGGTTCTCTGAGACCCATGCTCAGCTTAGTTACAAAAGATGTGTAGGTAATTGTAGGCGGTGGGGCTTAGTGTGCGCTTAAGTGTTTGGGGACAATGGCCAGCACTGTGCAAGCTCAGGGCCCACTAAGAATAAAATCATACGCCTTTTGGGCCTATATCGTAGAAGGAAGTCGCCACTCGTGTGAAATGTAGAACATACTATACAACAACTAGATCCCACGGAAAAGCCCAGCAGCCGTCCTTAGATACTGGATCCAAAAACTGGGTATGGGCTTTTTGAATGCCCATTTGATTTTGCGATCGGCATCTGTTTGTGTTTTGTGTTTTATTATTTTTAATTATTTACTTATTTCTTTATTAACATGCAAAATTGAAATTTCCTTCAAATTTTTTTTAATTTTTATAATTTAGTCCAAATTTGTTAATTAGTCAATTTTCATGCCATTGTTTTGGTTCACCATAACACTCATCCACACACCATCACATCCATCCACAAATAATGATAGATAAACAATAAAAATAAATAATTAAAATGCGCATCTAAAGAAAGGGAGGAGAATGGAGTTATAACTCTTTTCACACAAAAATTTAAAATAAATGACCGTAGAATTAAATTCACCTAATTCGACTAATAAACATAAAAAATTAAACCAAAAATATCCCACATGAAAAAGACCTACAAAAAAGAAATAGTTAGTATAAAATTCAACAAATTATATACAAAATATATCCATGTTAATCGAACGGAATTAACGGAAAAAAAAATCATTAATAACATATATATCAATTTAATAAAATCTAAGGTAAAAAGAATAAGTTAATCAAATAACACAATACCCAAATTTGAGATAAACAACATAACATGCACAATTCTTAAATCATATTTAAACCATACACTTCACAACAATTTCAAGAATCATAAACGACCTCTAAAATGCATAAGAAACAAAAAATGATCATGATTAGGAACGTCCTGAAGGAACAGAGGCGGTGCCTCATTGACGAGGCGTCACCTCTGTGACACTCATAGTTGCCACAGTGAGGCGTCGCCTTAGCAACATAGGCTCTACGCTAAACTAGTATTATAACTAGTGATTAATCATGCAAGGCAACTGAATATCAAAAATGTCAAATGCTTAATCTATGATCAACCATGGCCTATGCATCATTTGAAGTCGAAACAATAAAGGCAAATTACAAAACATTTAATAGATTATAAATTATGACATTAACCCAGAAACACATGAAAGCAAATTATGCAATACTTAATTAATTAAAAATCATGCTACCTAAGAAGAACTATTTGAATCAGAGAACAAAAATTTAAAAAAAGTATTGAGGGAAAGAATCTACTGTTGACACAATGATTTTAGCCCCTTGTCATGGCCCTCAGAATGCTTTCAGCAATGTAATTTGAAGCTTTGTGCAGTGTAAAACCATCTTTCAAGCCTTTTCTCAAGAATACGTCCTTTAGGCCCTTTTGATGAATGATTTCTACAATCCCTTCTCTAAAATGCTGCAGACCCTGTTGATATTGCTTGGTTTCTTCTTTTTCTTCTTTTTCAGCTCACTCTTTTTCTTTTTCTGTTTTGCTCTTTCTGATTTTTATAGAAATTTTCTTTTGAAAACCATCTCTCTTTGTATGCATTTTCTTTTCACGCCTCCCTCTGTTCTTTTTTTTGAACGTTACACTCTCAGTTTTTTTAACATTCCCCCCTCTTCTGATTTTTCTTTTATTTTACCCCCTGCAAACCATCTTCCCCACTTCCCCTACTTCTCCTCCACTTCTAGAGCTGTAACCACGATTTTCTAGTTCTAGAAGATCGTGGTTAACGGCTCTGGAAGTTGGAGAAAATCACGCTGCTTCATTTTGGATATATATATATATATTTACAACAAATACCACTGAAGCACCGCCTCAGCGATGAAGGGACCACCTTTTATTTTTTTGCAGTAGACACCACTGAGGCGCTGCCTCAGCACAATGAGGCGTTGCCTTAGTGATGAGGCGAGGTCGCCTTAGTGATGAGATGAAGGCCATAATAAGACTTTAATGGGCTTGGTGGGTTGGAATCTCAAGTTTTACACTGTTTGGACTCATTTTACTTGGACTTTCATAATTGGGCTTTTGCTCTTGGGCCGGGCCAATCCAATTTTCAATAGTTTGTCCCCCTGCTTTTTCAAAAATCGAAATGCAAGTAATATAATGAGATTTATAAAAAATCACATGCAAACATTACAATGAGATTCATGAAAAAACATAGATGCAAACAACGAAAAAGATACAGATTTTTTTTGTTTTCCGATCTTCGGAGTGAGATGTTTGAGAAAATATTGTAATTTTCGGAGCCAGATGTCTTAAAAAGATTTAGATTTTCAGAGCCAAATGTCCGAAACTTTTTTTGATTTTGTTCCATTAATCTTGATGTTCAAAATCAAAAAGATTTCAATAAATCAAGAGGATTTTGTTCCATCAACGAAAAATATTGCTTGTTTGGTTGCCATTATCTTAGGTACAACTTTTCTAGTTCATAAAGAAATAAAGCAAACGGTAAAAAAAAAACTTTTCAAGTTTTACCTGTAGCAAATATTACTTTTAAACTAATCATCGAAATTTATAAACTTTAAAAAATAGCTCATATGAGTCCTATATTTAATGTTCCTTTATCAACCCTAGAATTTAATTTTTGGGACTATAAAAGATATTAAGAAAAGCTCTGTAGGCGGCGGGGTTCATCGCGCGCCCATGTGTTTGGTGACCACGACACTGTGCAGACTCAAAGCCCACTAGGAATACAACTTTGGACCTTTTAGAGGCTTTGGTCAGAGAAAGAAGTTGCCAATCGGGTGAAATTCGGGACACTTTTATAGTAATTGGATCCCACGGAGGGAGCCCAACAACCGTCCTCAGAGATTGGGTCCGGAAACTGGTATAGGCTTTTGAATGGTCCACCCGACCTTGCGATCGGTCTCCGTTTATGTTTTGGGTTTTATTATTTTTGATTATCTAATTATCCCTTTAATTACATACAAATGAGCCTCAATCAATTTTCAGATTTTAATTTTAGCACCAGTTATATTTTAGTCCATTTACATGCAATTAGGTTTGGTCCTTATATATTATATTCAGAAATACATCCATCCACATCATTCAACATAAATAATCAAAATAAAACTACATGCAAAGAAAATGGGGAAGGAGAAAAGAGTTACAATCCAATTCATGCAAATAAAAATAAAAATCACTCCTACAAAATAACCTAAAGCCCAAAATCAATTCTTTTGATAACCCATGGGCTATCTAATGGGTAGGCTTGCAACACAAATCATAAATTAAAATTTCCCAAAGAATAACCTCCAAAAATAGAACAAGGTTAATGCAAAATAAAATAATCAACAACTAAATTCTAACTAGGTTGCATAAAAAATAAAGTTAAATCTAGAATTGATTAAAATATTTTACAATGTCAAATAACCTAATTTTATTAAATTAACTATAAAATAATTATTCAATTCACATACTATTTAACCTAATCACTATTAATTAACAATTAAATGAAAACAGTAATAAAAAAAATATTACACAAAAAGTAAACAAGCCGAAAATAAAAATAGTAACTAAATAAAAAATAATAAAATAAATCAAATGGGAACAAATAAAAAGGGGGCAACAGTGCTCAAAAGAAGAAAAATGTTGAGTTAAGTTAACGGCAATTTTGCATGCATGGCACTGTTGCCGTTTCAAAATTTTTTTTTTTTTTGAAAGTTAAGGGAAACAGTGCCATGCACTGTTGCCTTACAAATACAAATGGCACTGTTGCAGGAAAAAAAATTTAAATTTTGTTCATAATTAAAACTAATAAAAACATGCAATTAACATAATTCAAGCAACTAAATCTACCCAAAAATAATTCAAAAGGAAATTGAAATCAATAAAACACGAGGATAAAAACATAAAATAAAAGAAAAGGGAAGATTAAAAGGATTACTGTAAAAGTAGTTGGCCCTCAGAAGCTCCTTTAGCAACGAGCAGAAGCCCCAACAGTGTAAATTTGGCAATGAGCAGAAGCGCCAACAGTGTAAAGTAATCTCCCAGCCTTTTCCTTGGTTTTTAGTTTTGATGCTTCTTTTTTTTTTTCCTGATTCTTTGACGGCAGCCTTTTCTTTTTTTTTTTTACGTGATCTCCCCTCCCATTTTTTTCTCAACTATTCCTGGCTTTTATAAAAATAGATTTCATCTCATCTATCAGTGTTTCACTATGAATTAACTCTCTTTAAATTATCCTAATCACCCATTTTTATCACAGATTACCTTTATCTATTAAATTAGGATTAGGCTGAGATAGACCATTTGAATGGCTGGGCTTTCTTCAGAAGGGCTGTGACTTCAACCTTACACTATCTGGGCTCATTTTTTCATCATCGGGCTTTCATTTTTGGGCCGGGCCAGTCCATGTGTCAACAGTTTGCCCTCTTGATATTTCAAAAATCGAAATGCAAGTAATGTAATGAGATTTATAGAAAAGCACATGCAAGCATTATAATGATTCATGAAAAAAATAAGTATAAACAAAGAAGAAAGATTCCAATCTTCGGAGTAAAATGCATAAGGAAAAATGGTAATTTTTGGAGCCAGATGTTTGAAAAGGTTCTGATTTAGTTTCGTCAACCTTGATGTTCAAAATCAAGAGGTTTCACTCAAAGAAAATAGTCTCGTACCATTAGCCTTGATGCTCAAAATCAAGAGGTTAGAGATTTGCCGCTAAGGTTTCTGTTCGTCATCCTCGGAGTTAATTATCCGAAAGTACTTCCTAAACCATCTCCGTCAACCTTGATGTTCAAAATCAAGAGGATTTTAAAATAATTTCAAATCGTCAACCTTGATGTTCAAAATCAAGAGGATTTTAAAATAATTTCAAACCGTCAACCTTGATATACAAATCAAGAAGTTTTTGAAAATATTTCAAGCCGTCAGCCTTGATGTTCAAAATCAAGAGGCTTTTAAAATCACAATAATTATTTTTGCAAAATAAAAATTGTATAACCACTTCGGGTGTTAGGTGAGGGCAAACAAAATGAGCCGTATAAATGCTCCGGGCGTCAGGCAAAAATAGATGAAATGAGCTGTATAGCCACTTCGGACATCAAAAGCAAGTAAAATGAGCCGTATAGCTACTTCGGGCGTCAGGCGAAAAGCAAGTAAAATGAGATGTAGGCGAAATGTCATTTTTCAAAAAGAACTTTATAAAGTGGTTGTCAACAAACAACTGAGCTGATGCATGTATGATTGTAATACTAAAAAACTTGTGAAAATAATTTTAACAACCTCATGTGATGCATGTATGCATGAGATTTAAAAGTAAGTTTTGCAAAATAAGCGACTAGTCAAACGCCTCTTCCATTTAGAGCTTATCTTGGGAAATTGGTTTCCTCTTCTATCATATAATTCAAATTTGAAAATTGAGACTATCACAGACTACCATTGAGACCAATATTATTGGAAACAAAAAATTGAGATCCTCCATGGTTAATCTGGGATGACGATAACAACTATTGCTCTCATGCTCAGTTGTGCTTTAGGAATATTCTCATGTTGCAAGACTATTGTGCTTGATGTGAAGGAGGTGCTTCATTTGCACCCCCCCCCCCCCCCTGAGATGTTCTGCCACTCTTGAAATTCGCATAGTCATTCCCCAGATTGAAATTGCAACTAATTTTATTTTATATTCCCTCTTTTACTTAGGCCTCTCTCTTTTGAGAGTTTTCGAACCTAGTTAGGTCTTTTATTATTTTTATTTTATTTATTTTCCCTTTTTTGCCTAGATTTCTCCTTTTTGGAAGTTTTCAATTCAGCTGGGTGGTTGAAAAATCACTGTTGATGAGTAACCACGATTTTCCCCTGACGCACGCCATTTACCACTGATTACCCGACGTCTAGGTTGCTATAATATGCTCGCTACTCCCTGCTTGACCCTGTGTCGCTGACTTTCTAATGTCTGTGTTGCCACTTTAGTTGCTGATTACCTAGATTTGCTGACGATTCAATGGAGTCCATGTCTGACACTTCACGTGCTAATATCACGTCAATCATGTCCATTTTATATGATCACTTATTCGTTGTAACTATGCATGCTACAATATGCTTGTTATTGACCAGCCTTTTATAGGTTTTCTGGCCAACTAATTTTCAGCTCACAATAGAAGAAATTTTCATTTTGAACCTTCGAGGTTGGTAAAGATAGGTATTGGAACTGAAATTTTTGAGGATTGAACATGAATTTTTTTTCCAAATATGAACATGGATTTTCTCTCTCCTTTTTATTTTCTTTCTTGTTTTTCTTTTTTTTTTTTCTCTTTTTTCCTTTTTTCTTCTTCTTTCTTTCCCCTTTTGGCGGATGTGATTGATTCATTTTACACAATGGAATAGAGGGGTTTTTTAATGTCACAGCTTTCCTTTAATTTTATTGGGTAATCTCTCTCTCAGTCAAGCATATTATAGAATGCACAGTCATAAAAATTCATCATCACATAAATCAGACAATTTGACATTTATTAGCACAAAAGAAAACAAACTTGCAGCAAAATATTGTTCCGAGTTATTACAGCCATAGGAGACAATTATAGTCATTCATAAATGTCCAACTTCAAGTCAGCTTCAATTTCCATACCAAAGCGGTACAATTCTTCAAAGTTCCTTATGCCCATGTTCTTCAATTTATCGGTGATGGGTGGAATGCAGGCCTCTGCAGCTATGAGCTGTTGATCTAATTCTACAGGTCTATGCTTCATCTGAGCCAACTTTCCTCTCCATCTAGTCAGAAAGCTAGTAAAAAATTATTTAGGTCATTGCTTTGTATTCTGCAATTCTTAAAGGGAGACTTCAAACTGAGCATTCAACCCATATTGCTTTACGAAGGCTGAACAAAGCTCCTTCCAATCTTGTTGAACATATGCATCCAGAGTATAGTACCACTTAACAGCAGCTCCTGTTAATGACATTGGAAACTGCTTAATTATTTGTGCTTTAGTCAGTCCAGTGGGCTTCATGAAAGTGACACACTGTCAAAAATGAATATGAGGATCATCTATCCCATCATACTTCTTGATTTCTGGAAACTTGAATTTCAGGGGCAATGGCTCATCCTCCTTCAGATCTAGGTCGGCAAAGTCATAGTTGAGCCCATGCTTCATCATTGCAGCTTGCAGCTGATCCATCTACATTTTCATATCTTTTATCCATTCAGGTTCAGCTGAATCCTCTGCTACTTTCAGTATTCCTTTGAGCGGTTCACCAACTATGGTTCTGGTTTCAGAATCTTCTTTATCCATGGGCCTCCTTTCGAGATTTCTGTGCATATTTATCGCACCTTATCCTTGAACTCCTTCAGAATTTCTTGCCTAAAGGATTCTGGATCAAAATTGGAAGGTCCTAACATTATGTTTCCCTTATGACGTGGTCTCAATTTACTAGGTGGATTCTTGATATTAGTAGATTAAATTACCCTTGACTTGCTTCCAAACAGAAAAGACTTTTGGCTGTAAACAGTTGAATTAAAAATGAAAATAAGTGGCATGTATGCATGAAATGAAAATGATTTTTTTTAAAAAAAATTCCAAAGAGTTTACAAAATAAACACACAAAGGTTTTAATAACGACGCCTTTCAACCTTATTTCTCCCACACACGTATCCAAGGGGAGTCTCTTATCTTAGATTTTTTGGTCTGAATTTTAATTATAATTAGGGGATAATAAAACTGACGTATATACAAGACGTTTCAAACAAGTAGCAAATCTCATTAATAAAATCAAAGTCCAATACAATGAACCATAATAGAAGGATAAGGCTCATTCCAAAATGGTCCATCATTATTGAGCTCGGGCTTTATTAATGGGACTTACTATATGGCATCAGAATACATGCATTAGGAAAACTTAAAAATAGTTGCTAGGGCAATACATGAGTTGAGTCTCGGGTAAAGGTGATGCAAAGGACCTTGAGGATGCTAAGGACAATTCGGCCAAGGATGGAATTGACTTAAAGAATTCGGCCAAGGAGGAAAAGGAAGAAAGCTATGTTAGGCCCAAGCCTAATATGGACCCTTTGAGCTACAATGGAGGC
>CATIWO010004290.1:0-35819 GCA_949673435.1 Macaranga tanarius | reverse complement strand
TAAAGAATCATATATATATCCTCACACATGCACTTACATTTAACACTTTCCATGTTCACAATTATACTCTTATTTATAATTCCACATCCCACATCACTTAGTATCACAATGTCGACGGTCACTTAGCCAATTGACTTAATTGACACTTCATATTATCGATGGTCATACAGCCAATTGACTTAATATTATTTCACAATATTGACAATCACTTAGCCAATCGACATAATTAACATTTCACATTAGCCAATCGACATAATTAACATTTCACATTGTCGACGGTTACACAGCCAATCGACTTACTCAACATTTCACATTATCGATGGTCACACAGCCAATCGATATACTCAACATTTCATATTATCGACGGTCATACAGCCAATCGACATACTCAACATTTCACATTATCGACGGTCTCATAGCCAATCGACATTTTTATCATACTTTACATAGTCAACGGTCACTTAGCCAATCGACATAATTAACATAGTCGACGGTCACTTAGCTAATCGATATATCCATCACACATCATGTTCACACTTACTCATAAATATATAGAATCATTTATATCCAATGGACCACCCAAATTCATAATACATATGCACTTATAACTACAAGTTCAATACCATCTCATTTTATGTTACCATATTCAATTATATATCTCACAACCAATTCATGAACCTCACTCTTGCATGTAAATATTAATCGCATTCCATATCATGACTCAAGATTCATAATTCATTTAATAAACTCATTTCTCAATCTCCATCACCCAAAAATGATAAACAAGTAAGGTTCACACTTTTCCTTCGCTATCAATATGAGTTTATAACATCCATATGCATTTTTTTTTTATCAATTATAGAACATATGCAATACTAAATCCATAATATATTCACTTAATATATCACACAAGCATTATTGTTCATATACAATTCTTAATTTATCAATTACTAAAATAAGACTAATATTCTATTAACAATATTAACATCTATTTACTTCTCATTTAATATGTATATCAATAACTACATACCTCATATGCTTTCCCACTTTAAATAATAAGAGCTTTTCTAGTTAATTAAACCTTCCTTGCCCCTAGAAAATCCTACACATAGTCATAAATCAAACACACACAATTCATCATTCCTACACTTTGACTCAATTAGCGCAATTTATTACCTCAATATGATATACTCTAAAATCATGCACATAAATCTTTTGGCTCCTATTTTAATACAGGAGCTAGGATTATGAATTAATTTTAATTTCCAATTTGAATTACCCAATTTGGATGTATATAAAATAAATTATGCATTTTTGACTAAAATCGGATCACACAGATAATTAGAGTGAGCAATAAAATGTCCAGCTCTATTATACCCTCTTAGAGATAGATTCAGCTCAACATCAAAACATAGGAGTTGTAAATAATTCCTTAAAGTTTCCAGATAAATTTGCTCAATTTGGAGTTTTACAACTCCATATCTCACCATATGACCAACATATAAGAAAATTCATAAATTAGCTTATATACTGCTGTTGGCATATTTAATGTATGAAATTCATAATGCTCTCAAAAATAATAGACACAACCTATGATCACCAAATTTATACAGACTTTAAATATATGAGTCTACTTTCAATTCTAATTGAAATTGCTCAAATCAGATATGTAAAAAATTATTTACAGATTTTTGAATTTATTCAGGTAGAACAAGGTTATCAGCATGAGCATTGACATTGTGTCCCCTATTAGCCCTTCTAACAATAGATTCAGCCAAAGCTTAAAATATAAAAGTTGTAGAGGATTCTATGAAGTTTTCAGAGTATCTAACCTTACTCAAATTGGAGCTCTATAACTCCAGTTATTGCAAAAAAAAATAGGACTGATGCAACATAAAAATAGAACCTGAATTTCACACATCAATACCTAACTTCAATTAACTAAAAATAAATGCATAACTTACCAAAATGATGCTCAAATGGCTAATGGATCTTCTTTAGCTTTCCAAGACCCTTGCTAGATGAGTAGAGCAAGATCAATTCTCCTACAACCTCTCAAAATCCCTCTTCTTCTCTTCCTCTCCAAATTCTCTACACTCTCCACCTAACCAAACACACATATATACCCACAACATCTCCACCAATCACAACTCACCAAGTATAGCCTAAGGTGTCCCTTTTAATTAAATATTTAATTATCACCAAAATAAATAATTGTAATAATAATAATCTAGATATTTATTAATAATTATCTCCATAATAACACTTCACCCCCTTAATGAACTTGGATTATTACCTAATAATCCATAACTTCCTATTGTGATAATTAAGTCCTAACTTTTCTTACAAATAGGTCCCTCTCTACCAATCATGGATACACCTAAACTTACACATAATCCATAATTGGACTCTATATATTATGGATATATAATGCATAAATGATGTATCTAAAATGCGGATGTTACAGAAGGCACTATTTCCAATTCTACAAAATTTAAGCAGTCTCAAAGATAGATCCAATGAAGTACCTATATGAGGTGCCATCTTTAATAGATAAGCTATCCAAGTGATTAATCCAGTCAATGATGATGAAGAGATTGAGCTAGATTTTCCTAATGACTTGAGTGCAGCCATTGAGGTGCAGGGTGGAAAATATATTTCAATGGAGCTATTAACTAGCTGGAGTTAGAATAGGAGTGATATTAATGACACCAAGAGGAAAAGTGGTGGTGATAGCCAAAAAGCTCAAAACTTTAGAGTCATAATAATGAAGTAGAATATAAAGCATACGCATTGGGAATGGAAGCCTTTATAGCCCTTGGGGTAATAAAATTGGAGATTAGAGGATATTCGATGCTTGTGATTAACTAGACAACTAAAGAGTGAGATTTTGAAAGAACCAAACATGAAGCCCCACCTAGAATACCTCCAAAGTTTAGCCAAGTCTTTTCAAAAGTATAAATTCATCCATTTGCTAAGAAATTAGAATTAGATGGTAGATGCATTAGCTTTTCTGGCATCAGTATGAGAAGTCTTAATTAGGATGCCAATAAAACCTCTAATCATAATACAATCGAGATAGTCATGTTTTTAGAAAGCAGTAGTCATGGAAATGAGAGTGGATGAGAAGTCATGGTATTATAATATTCAAAGAAACTTGGATGACCGAGTATACCCAGAAATGGTTGATGAACAAGATAAGGTAATGATAAGGAAACTAGCTGGGAAATTTTTCTCAAATCAAGAGGTGCTATAAAGAAGGACTTTAGATGGAATGCAACTCAAGTGCGTAAGCAAAGAAAAAGCAAAGAAAGTAATAAAAGAAGTACATAGCCGATTGTGTAGTCCACACATGAATGGAAAGGAGGTAAATAGGAAGATCATGAGGCTTAGGTTCTTTTAGATGACCATTGTACATGACTGTATAAAGTATGTAAAAAGATGCCATGAGTGCTAAGTACATGGAAATGTAAGCCACTTTCCTCTAACATAGCTACATATGATGTCGTCTCTTTGGCCATTTTTAGCTTGGGGATTAGAAGTTATTGGGGAAGTTCATCCAACCACTTTAAATGTACATATGTGCGTCTTGGTGGTAATAGACTACTTTACCAAGTGAATTGAGCCTGAATCATTCTCCATATTAAGGGCAAAGTAAATGGCTAAGTTCATTGAGAAGAACCTATTTTGTCGATATGGAATACCTCATCATATAGTGTCAAATAACGTAGTGTAGTTTAAGGGAGAAGTTAAGAAATTATTAAAGAGATATAAGGTGGAACATCACAAGTCATCTCCATACAGACCATAAGCTAATAGTGTTGTAGAAGCCGTCAACAAGAACATTAAAAAGATCCTTACCAAGATGATAAAAACCTAAAAAGACTAGGCTGACCTACTTCTATATGCTCTATAGGGATACAAAACTACAATAAGAACTGTAACTAGGACTACTTTGTACTCCTTAATGTATGGATCTGAGGAAATCATACTAGTGGAAGTTTAATTGAAGTCTTTGAGAACTATGATTAAAGCTAAATAGAGACACAAATAGCTGATCTTAGTAGACAGTGAGAGGATGAATGTGCTTTACCACACTTAGCTATATTATAGAAGAATCACTAATGTCTTAATAAGAAAGTCAAGCTTAGGGATATCAAGGTATGTGATTAGGTTTTAAAGCACATAAAGTAGACAACACGAGATCCAAGAGGCAAGTTCAAGCCTAACTAGAAAGGGTCGTAATAGTTAATATAATTCTACTGAAAAGAGCAGTCAAGTTAATGGATTCAGAGGGAAATGAATTTTTATAGCTAATTAATGTAGATCGCCTTAAAAGATATTACATTTGAGAGAAAAAAAAAGAGTAAGAGAAAATATTTAGTTACAAAACCCTAAAAAACCTAGCTAAGGATAGGAGTACTATTATTTTGAAATAGTTAAAAAGCAAATGTACCATTAGTAAATTTCAGTTCAGTATACCTATAAATGATTGTTGAAATATGTCCATATATTCATACAATATTTTATTTCATAATGACCAAATGATATCCTAATATATAATGGGCATAATTTGATTTTCTAATATATTTGTTTTACTTGCTTTTATTTGTAATACATTTCTTTAGGTTAGGTCTGATACAACAAAGTCAACTCAAGTATACCTAAAGGAATTCCACCTACAAAAGAACTAGAAGCACCAAATAAAGAAGACAGAGATGCCCACTAAGCAATCACTCAATCCTCATATGCATCATCAATAATAACATCCCAGCTGCTAGTGTTGAAGTAATGAATCCTCTTACATGGTCAAGCAGCTCTAAACCTGTCAATAAAATGTTGTGCCACACGCTGGGATATAAGACCACCACAAAACTGTACTGTCTTAAAAGGGATGCCCTACTTAACCACATACTACCTACATAAGTATATTGGAGAGTAATGGGCATAAGATCTCAAGCTAGAAATGGTGATGCAGTTCATATATGTCCTAAAGGTTACTTGCTCTAACCTCCACCAAGGGCAAGTCCAAGAAATCTCAATGTCGGGAAACGTGCTCATCAAAGTGTGCCATTCATCAAGGTCAAATCTGTAAGAGGATGCCTGAAAGGCCTCCTAAGCCCTCTCTCTTAATGGTTTCGAGGCCTGTACTTCAAGAAGTTACCAAAGGGCTTCTCTAGGATGGTTAACATTTCCTGCAACTAGATCTACAAAAATAAAGTTAATGCAAACCATGTGAGAGCCTAGCAAGGACATAAAATCTCTAAAAGGATACGATCTAGACAAAAAAAAGGATAAATAAAAAAGAAATACAAAATGTAGAGAGTACCTAAAGAAGTAAAAGACAACCTATGAAATAGTGATGCCTCCTCGTCCATACATCATCTAAGCCTTAGATGGTCTCTGCCAGTATAAGGGGGAACTGAGTCATCCTATGCTTGATAACCCTAACTACACCCACTATCCTATAGTCACCAAGGTTGTCAACCAAGACAGTTAAGAACATATGTTTATAGTCTGGCCACCTCTCAATCAAGGTTGTTATAACCACCTGATTACTCTTAATCATAAATGGTCTAGTAGTTAATTTAGCAATTAGCCCATCAAAACTGAGACCAGAAACTTAAGCCTTTACCTCAGGTGGAAGCTTCTAATATAGTGACCTCGCACTGGACAAACTATCGGGTAATGTAAAATGTATAGGACTCTCTTAGAATGGTGTAATCATAATGACTTGAATGTTATAATCACCTACACTAACAAAAATTACTTTCATTAAATTTAGGAAAATAAGAGAGCATGCAAGTAAATAAGCAAGCACTCGATGCAATATATGATCGTGACATGGTGAGGATGAGAAAATAAAGAAGAAAGAATAAATAAAATGAACATGATTAAATGCTACATTCTGATGTCATTTACTCATATAAATATTACAACACTAATTTCCCATATTATTTTATAGGAAAATAAAGTTGAGGACATAAATGGGAGGACAAGTAAATACAATATACTAAAGAAAAGAGAAGAGGAAAATAAATAACATTCATCTCTAAATAACATAATACACATAATACAGAAACTAACTTCCCATATGCCATATTTGCAGGTCAAATAAATAAAAGAGAATGGATAGAGTAACAAATAAAAAGAGGGAGTAAAAGGAGACTACCTATCAATGATGATATAACCATGCATTCTACTCAGGTTCGAGACAAGTGGAATCGGATCATTACACGTAAGCCCTAAATGACCTCAATGGAAGCATTTAACCTTCTCACCATAACAGATTTGTCATTATCATCCTGGCTCTCAAAAATGGAACGATTAAAGCCCTCGAGAAAATTAAACAGGTCCATAGTAGAGAACAAACCAGTATCTATACTAAAAGGATAGTAAGATCGGAGATAAAATAAAAAGATGGATGTATATCAATGAAATCTCAAACGAACAAAGTGAACAACAAGCTTGCCTATATATAGGTGTGGGTCACCTATCAAGTGTATAATTCATATTTATAGGTCATAACCCCATGCATGTAGATCGTTGTGATCCACACACGTAGTTCATAACCCACGTATATATATCGTGACCATATATATGTCACGTATACACCCCTGTGCAATTTTCTCCTCCACTTCATCAGCAAGGAGACATACCAGATCCTAGATCGAACAAAATCATAAGAACGGGTATAAGATACAAGGCAGACGCCTAAAAAACCTAAGTTTAAAGGGAAGTTCCAATTTCCTTTTCTACATAATTTTACATTATATCCAAAAGAAAACATGTTTGCATTTACATCATGTTATTATAATTCACATAATAATCTCTCTCACTCTGAATTTACTAAAATTCATTAGTATTATTAGTCATGTATGTCTCTGAATGCTTACCTTGTAATCTTGTAAATGCAATTGGCAATTTCATGCCAAGAATTTTCAAAACTTTAATAAATCTAATGCTTACTTTCCACTTAGGTAATAGACAAAGTTTGCAAAATAAAACTTATAAAAGATGATTATGAGCAGCTTAGATTTTGAGTATCAACCTAGCTTCTGAATGGAGAAAGTAATAGTCTAATCATGCTCAATGTACTCTAATGCTCAAAATAAGTATGCATACCCATAAAGGCTCTCCAATGATATCCATGTCGAGTAATACAAAAAAAGGTAAGAAATACTAAAAGATAGATTAAAATGTAAAATAAATGGATAATAATACAATAAGAGCTAAAAATGCTTTGCATACTCCAATGCTCAAAATGAGTTGAGTATCTAAAAGAACCCTTTCATGGCATCTGCATTAAGTAATATAAGAAAGGTATGGGATACTTAAAAAGGAAAAAATAAATACAAATGCATAGTTGTCAATAACCATTTTATATTAAAAGCTCTAATGATTGTGAGAATTTGATCTACTCACTTTATCTTTTGCAAGCTCTATTTTGTAAATTTTTTTCCATGAATTCATGTGAGAAAGTTGGCTCTTTACTTGGTAAATAGATGTATTCTCAGCTTGAAATTATCAATTGTGCTTTAAGATTATAAAGGTTATATTAAGTCATGATCATGATAATTGAGATGGCTCAAAGCCTAATGAACATATACGTCTCTCTATAGATGGATAAACTTTTCTAAATTCAAAAATAAGATCACATACTATTTATTTAAATGCATAGTTCTATATGTACATAATACTCACTAGTGTTCATACATATTCCCAGGAACTCTATATGAAGTTCAATTCTCGATAAAATATGACTACCACTAGAAACTCTTTTCTATAACCGAAATGCTATCTGGGTAAGTCGAGTTTGACCTGGCGAGGTACTTATTCATCAAGAATAGCTTAAATAGTATAAGATCTTATTATGGTTCACTTCAGATAATAAATTCCATCTTGGTCGATCACTCATCCCTATATATAACTGACTAGAACCACCACAGTCCATATACCCATACATGGCTAGCACATGTATATAAGTAGTAACAAACTCTAACAAACCATATATGGATTACTGTATTGCCTCAGGTCAAAGGACCATATGCACCATTATGTCCAAGATTGTAATTATTGAAAAAAGTGAATTTTCATGTAATCATAAATCTTACGTCATAGTTCGATCCACCCATTATATAAGTATCCATATATCTATTCTGATATCTTATATCAAGTAGTATGAGGCTCACTACCTCCCACTATCGATATCACATACTGATCAAGAAAAATAGACAAACATGATAGTCTAGAGATTAATACTACCCTTATATTAATTCAACGACTATGAACATTTATAGTATATATACTAAAGAAGTTTGTCACTCACATTATCAACTCTTAATAAAAAGCTCATTTAACATAATACTAAAGGGTAAATATTTAAATAAACTTAACACTTAATTTAAATGAATATTATTTTATTACCAATCGGGATAAAAGTACAATGTCATCATACAAGAATGGCACTATGGCATATCTATACTAACAATCTCCCACTTGCACTAGTGCCATTCATTATAATATCTAAAATCCATCTTCTTAAGATGTCAGTCTAACTGCAGTTGAGTGAGCGCTTTAGTTAGTAGATGTTAGTATAGATGTCCCCTAAGGGCCATTCTTGTATGTAGACATTGTATATTTATCCCTATAGCAATAAAATATTCATTTAAATTAAGTATTAAGTTTATTTGAATATTTACCCTTAGTGTCATGTTGAATGAGTTTATTATCAAGAGTTGATAATATGAGTGACAAACTCATTCAGTACATATACTATAAATGTTCATAGTCGTTGGATTAATATATGGGTAGTATTAATCTTCAGACTATCACCTCTGTCTATTTTCCTTGATCGGTATGTGATATCGATAGTGGGAGGTAGTGAGTCTCATGCTACTTGATATGAGATATCAGAATAGACACGTAGATACTCATGTGATGGGTGGATCAAACTATGATGTAAGATTTATGATTGCATGGATATTCACTTTAGTCAAAAATCACAATCTTAGACATAATGGTGCATATGGTCCTTTGACCTGAGGTGACACGGTCATCCATATATGGTTAGTTAGAGTTTGTTACCGCTTATATACTTGTGCTAGCCACACATGGGTATATGGCATGTGGTGGCTCTAGTTGGTTATATATAGGGATGAGTGATTGGCCAAGATAGAATTCATTACATGGAGTGAACTGAGATAAAATCCTATGCTATCTAAGTTATTCTTGATGAATAAGTACCTGGCTAGGTCAAACTTGACTTACTTAAAAAGATTTTCAATGCTAGAAAGAGTTTATAGTAGAAGTCATGTTTTATTGAGAATTAAACTTAAGATGAGGTCATATAATTAAGGCAATTAAAGTTTGACTAAACCTTGACTCCAGCCAATATCGGGATCTTGTAATGAAGGGACATTTAGTGCATGGTAATTATCTTCTATGGTTCTTATGGATCTATATATAGCATTCATTTCTATTTGGGCAGTCATGATATCTATGTTATGAGTCACTTATGACTTATAAGAACTAAATGTGATTAATTGGGATTTTCACATTTAGGATGGCAAGGTGTTTCTATAATATTAAGTGTTAATATTATTTCTCATTGCCATTTAGACTTAAACTTAGTAAGTCACACACACAAGGGTTGCACTTATGAAGATTAATATTAATTTGATTATTAATTAAAGAGTTTAATTAATCAATTAAATTAATTGAATTGGATTTGCGCATATGCGGGGATTTAGTATATCTAGAAATCTAAATTCAAAGATTGGGACTTAATTACAATTAAATAAATATTAATTTGGACTTGATTTAATATGTTATATTAAGTTCAAGGACTAGATTAATATTTGTCTTCAAATACATTCAAAGATGGGCCATGAGATGGACCATATGTATATTGATAAAGATGGACTTGAAATGGACTTAGGATGGGGCTTTATTTAAAGAGTTTAAATAAGCCCACAAGTTATCTAGTTTGGTATGGAGTGGGCCTTCTCTAAGTGTAGAGAAGCCTATATGCCCATAACCTCAGCCCATATCCATTAAGTGTTAATGATATTAAGGCTAAGGTTATCCATGTAACTAAACACAACCCACTCACTTATAAAGAAAAGCTATGCATATAGATTGAGTATGTAATTCTCAATCCATCAAATGCATGTAGCTTAAGTGTGAGACACTCAAGCTATAGCAATGCATGTGGCTTGAGTGTGAGACACTCAGGCTATGGCATTGCATGTGGCTTGAGTATGAGATACTCAAGCTATTATCAAATTGTTTATGTTGATATTTAATGGAGTATGTAGAGACAACTAACTAACTAATGCAAAAGCGCATTTGAGAGCAAATTTAATATTGTAACAAAAGAGAGAAAAAGGCTAGAGAGTATCTTTTTCCTTCTTCTTCTTCATCAATATACATAAGTGTTGTGTGCTTTCTAGTCAAAGCCATTAGTGTACAAGAGTTGTACAAGTACAAGACCATATCCATCTCTATTGGAGGTTACATCTTTATTCCATACATTCAAGCTTGGAGTGGCTCTGACAAGCTCTTGGGTCAAAGAAGATAGGCTTGTAGGTATAGCTTTCACGATCCTTGAAGATCTTCCTTGTGTAACTTATGTGTTTCAATCTAAAGGCTTCATATTTGGGGAGCTTGGAGTTTATAGATCAACATCAACCAAAGCTTATCAAGCGTGCTACCAACTTGGAGTTTCCTAAGTGTTACCAAACCCTTAGTTGCTTTGTCTTGTATTGTGAATGCATGATTTAGTTGTTTGTTGATGTATTATGTTGTCCTAGATTCATGTTTAGCTATGTATTTGCCATGTGATATTATTCGTTGGGCATGGATGTGATTCATGTGTGATGCAAGTGTTGCATACAATCAAAAAATTTAAAATTCCATACTTTTGGTTGTTGCATGATCCACACTTCCTTTCAAATGGTATCAGAGCCATCTATTATATGATTTACATGTTAAAAATGTTGATAATTGCAAGTGTTGTGATTATATATGTTGATATTTGCAAGTGTTGTGATTAAACTTATTATTAGTTGCAAGAGTTGTAACTAAAAATGCTTTATTAAATAAAAAAAGCAACAGTACTATTCATTGTACTGTAGTAATAGTATTTGTTTATGATACTGTAGCAGTACTATTCATAGTACTGTTTACGGTACTGTTCATAAAAAAAATTCCTTTTTCTTATTTGTTTGACTTGGAAAATGCATGATTATATGCAATATTTGTATTTTATTAAATATTTGCTTGTCATACATAAAAGGATTGATCATGGACTTAGTTTACATCTTTAGTTTGTAATAATAATTGAGTTTATTATTATGTTGATGTAATTAAAAGTTAATTACATAGTTTTAGGATGTAAATTATTTGCCTTGGTATGCCAAGGATTGAATGTAAATCACAAGAGTTGTGGATCAAGATTGAAGTGTTCAATTGGAGGCCTATTCAACCTTTGGTGGCATTTATCAAGGCCCATTGTGATGGAGATTAAGGAGGTTCATTGAATGAAGGCTTTTCTTAGTCTAGGCCTACTTGTAAATATTCTAAGTGTTAGAATAGGATTAGGAAAGGCCCATGATCACTCCTTATTTGTGCATCCATTTTGTATGTTCAATGTATATATGCGATATGTATATTGAGGCATGCTATATATATATAAGATATGTATATAGATGGATGTAGGATGCCATGCAATGTATGTATGAGATATGTATGTTGATGCATGCTATATATATATGTGATACATATATAAATTGATGGCAAGCAATGAATGTATGAGATATATATATTATGAATGTTGGCATGCAATGTATGTATGAGATATATATATTGTAAAATGGCTAATGTGCAAAGTAAGACCTTAATAATTGACCCAAAAATCTTCTAACCAAATTTAGGTCTAAGTTCTTCATTGGAGCAATAACTTACATGGTTTTGGACTTATGTGCATCTATTATAGATACATATGGGTGTGCATAAGGGCCAAGAGATTCATGTAGTGTTTAAGCTTGAGATGTTGTGGGTGTATGGATATACTATAGGTCAAGAATGGCAAATAGGCGTACCTGAGGTTTGTAGTGTTCAAATTCATACATTACACTGATCTAATGGTATGGACCTAACTAATACCAAAGGCCAAGAATGGAAATTAGGCGTACCTGAGGCCTGTAACATTAGGAGCTGGATTAATGGAACCTCACATGAGATGTGATGGACAAGAGTTGTCCACTTAATGAGAACTATTATTCCAAGAATGGCAATGTGTACCTGAGGGATAGTAGTAGCCCATTAAAAACTCCATTACCCACTAAAAATCCATCCAATAAGGGATTTTCATTTCCTACTTGGAAGTGTAGGATTCACCAAGTTAGTGGGATCCCATTATAATTAAATACCAAATCTAATGGTGATTACAATGATATATAACTAATCAATCTTGTTACCTTTTGCATAATTTGATAACATGAGACCCACAAACCTACTTTTCATTATACGTGACAAAAATAAGGGCAAGGCAAGTGTTGTCCAGCCTAAGGCCACCGTGAGGAAAGAGCAAGGTAAGGGAAAGTGTTTCCACTGCCAAGGTAAAGAACATTGGAAGAGAAATTATTCTAAGTTCCTTGAGTCTCTCAATACAAAAGGAAAGGACAAGGATGGAGAAAGTGAGACTTTCTCTAATTTATTTGCTTTTAAATGTTCTAAGAGCTCATCTAATGCATGGGTATTGGATACCGGTGGAAGTTCTCATATTTGTGCATCATTGGAGGATCTAGCAAATGAGAGATGGTTGAGGCCTAATGAAGTGACCTTAAAGCTTGGAAATGGAGCAAGTGTTGCAGCCAAAGCTATAGGGTCCACTTCAATTGATTTGTGTAATCATGTTTTATTATTGGAGGGTGTATTATATGTACCTAATGCCTATAAAAATATTATATCTATCTCTAGTTTGACTAGTAGGGGTTATGAATTCCTTTTTAGTAGAGATGAACGTAAGATATTGAACCAGGCCTGTTGATAGTCCCAGTAGTTAAAAAACTGGCAATGGGGAACTCGGGTGTAAAGGTCTGGAGGGAAAGATTTGACCTTATGCAATTCAAGACCCCATTCTATTGGATGAACGATGCGTTGAATTGTGCAGGTTGAATAAGAAGGATGAGGTTATTTTTCATCTTTCTTAAAATGTTTGAACTTAGCAGAACCATTAGTTTCCAAAATAGATTGATAAAAACTTTGAGGTTTTTGTAAATCCCAAGGTTTAAAATACCAATTTTTAGGAAACAATTTTGAAACTGCCTTGGAGGGTTTTTTATCTGAAAATCCATCCTTCATGGTCAGAATGTTTTAAAATTGCATTTTTTCCAAATACTCTGATTTTATTCTCAAAACTGGTTGATCTTTCAAAATAATTTGAAAAAAAATCGGTTTGGAAATCATTTGAGATGGGGTTTTTTCAGAAATTACCATATTTGGTTTTTTAAAAACTAATTTTTCTTTTCCCGCTCTTTTGGAAGATTGGGAACTAGAAGATTGAGCCAGAGTTGTTTGAGCCGTGGGCTGAGTAGCCTGTGACATTGTTTGGAGAGCCTGGAAGAGCTCTGGAGATTAGGTCAATTGTTCAACCCATGTTTGAATTTGGGCCTGCTTATAGGCCTCAACATCTTGTTCTTCTTGGACCATATCCATTCAGGATTTGATGGGTTGGGCTGAAGAAGGTTTGAGGAGTATGTGAGCCGTGGAATGGGCTAGTGTTTGGGCTTTTTGGGCCAGCGTTTGTTTTGGTATTTGGGCTTGCTCACCGGTGTTTACAGGGCATTTGCCCTTATCTTCCTTCTTCTTCTTGGGCATTTAGGACCTGTTTTGTAGGAATTCCCTCGTCAGAAAGTCAGGAACTGAGTTTGTATCTCCTTTTATATATTCAATTTAAAAATCAAATATTGAAAGGATAGCTTGCCATCGTGCAAAAATCTGTTTGGAAGTAATATTTTGAACATCTTTTTGTAAAACTTCTTTTGCAGATTTACAATCAATGCGTAAAAGAAATTTTTGGTTCAAAAGATCACTTTAAAATTTAGAGATACATAAAACAATCGAAAGAATTTCCTTTTTCATTGTAGATTAATTCTTTTAACAATCATTCCAATGTGCAGATGTAAATTGGACTATGCATTCCCGCTTATTTTGAACTTGTTTTAAAATTCCCCCATATCCCAAATCTGATGCATCAGTTTCAACAATTTTGAATGCTAATTGATCAGCAATATATAGACATGGAATTTCTAAAACTTGTTTTTTGATTTGTTGAACAATGTTAGTATGATGATCAAACCATACAACTAGATGCTTTTTAAGTCTATCATGTAATGGCTTTGCAAGACGATTGATGTTTGGACAGAAATCTAAAATATAATTTAGACTTCCTAAAAATCTTTGCAATTGTGTTTTGTCCAAAATTTTGTCTAGAAATTTGGATGCAAATGCTAAAGATCTTTCAATTGGAGTTATGGTTCCATGAGTAATGTAATGACCCAAAAACTGAACTCTTATTTGGAAAAGCAAAATCTTTGATTTCGAAACCACTAAACCATTTTTCTTTGTCACATTGAAAAAGTTTTGCAGAAGTTTAAAATGTTGTTCAATTGAGTTTGAAAATATTAACACATCGTCAATATAAACAACACAGAAATTTGAATAAGGATTGAAAATGTCATTCATGATTCTTTGAAATTCAGAAGGAGGATTTTTCAAACCAAATGGCATAACATTCCACTCATACTGTCCAAAGGGGACCGTAAAAGCAGTTTTATACCGATCTTTAGGATGTATTTGAATTTGCCAAAAACCAGATTTCATATCAAACTTTGAAAAGATTAAAGTAGAATGAAGTTTTTGAAGCAAATCCTTTTTGTTTGGAATTGCATATCTTATCCATTTCAAAGCAGAATTTAGAGGTTTGTAATTGATCACGAGTCTAGGAGTACCTCTTTCTATTTCACTGTTCTTATTGACATAGAAAGTTGCACAAGACCATGGCGATCGAGATTTGGAAATCAGATTCTTATTTTCTAGATCCTGAATTTCTTCCCTATAATGTTTTTCTAGGGCTTCGTTCATTTGAATTAGTGTAGCTTTTGTTGGAATCTATTTTTCATCAAAATCATTTTCATAGGGCAGATCAACTATATATTATTTTCTATCCCATAAGGCATTTGGAAGATCAGAACAAACTTCATTTTCAATTTATTTTTGAAAATCAGAAATTTTTGATTTTATCAAATCAGTTTGAAGTTGATTCTGAATTCTCTGAAAATTGACATCTTGCTTTAAATGCATTAGATGTGTTTGTTTAACTTTAATTAAAGCATTTATTCTAAAATCATAGACTGAATGAGCTTTAATCAAATTTAAATTTCTCTTTTTGGGCTTTTCAACAAAAGGAAAAACCAATTTTTCATTTCTTGCTTTAAAATAAATTCCTTGTTCATTGACTTTATAGGGAGTTATTAAATTGATAAAAGGAGTCCTGAAAATGACCATTGAACGTAAATCTTTTGCAGGAATGAATAAATTCCTGAGTGCAACGTTTTCTATAACCAGTGAGGCTTCAACTTTACCACCAATGGTCAATTCAGAATCGTTTGCAGCTACAAGTTTTTCTTTGGTTTTCTTATGAAAACGTTTGGGAACCAAATCATATCTGATACAACTTAAATCAATACTAGTATCAAATAATGCAATTGTTTCTAGTTCAAAATCATTTGAGAAAATGATTTTTGTTTGAATCAAATATTTTCAAGATGTAATTTCTCTTAAAACATTCATGTATTGTTCTGGAAATTCTATAATTCTTGTATATTTTGAGTTTCATGAAGACCGTCAGGGTCATCTGAATTAGAACTTGAAATATCAGATTTTTGTTTGGAAACAAGAGATTGAATGATTTTAGAGTCTCTTTGTTGTTTGATTTTAAGTTCCTTTAATTCGGACTTAATTATTTTAACTTCTTTTTGAAAATCCTGAAGAGTGCCAACAGGAGTTTTCGACTTTTTACCCTTTTCAAGAATAGTTGTCAGGCTGTAACTGTTCTTTAAAGTAGAAGGTAAAACATTCTAGGAAGCTGAAGAAGTTTTAGGTTTGTCTTCTAAAGATTTCAGGAGTTTATCAAGAAATTCTTTTTGAAGTTTTGAATCACTAATATGCTTGATTTTTTCAAGAAGTGTTTCTTGATCTTTGGTAAGCATATTAATATATTTTGGAGGACTGTCAGAGTCAGAGGAGTCTGACTCAATCATTGATGAAGTAGTAATTTCATCAATCTGAAGAGGGCTTTCCTCTTTTGAAGAAATGTTTGGAGAGCTAGATTCAGAGGATTCGATAAGAAGAGCTGAAATTTTTGAAAGAATTTCATCCTTTAATCCTAACTCATGAAGTTGTTTGTTGATTCGACAGAATCGAGCAGTGTGACCTTTCTGACCACATTGGAAACAAGTAATATCTTTAAGGGTTTTCTTTAGATATTTCTTGTTTGATTTGGATGCAGATTTCTTATAAGGCTTGTAAGGCTTTCTGGACTTATGAGATTTTTTGTAATAATCTTCTTTACCAGGTTTGAAAGTCTTATAAGATTTTCTGTGTTTGTAAAATTTTGATTTTCTGTAAGGTTTTGTTTCACAAGTACCATTACAGGATTTGGATTTTGATTTAAAAGGATTGTAATCAAATTATTTGCAGAAGGTTCCAACTTCTTGTTTTATTTTTTTTAATTCCCATTTTAAATGTTTTTGAAGTTTTAAATCTTGACAGATTTTTAAACCTTCTTTTTGTGTCAGGCTGATTAGTTCACCGTAAGTGAACTGATCATATAGTATTTGATTATCATGAGAAGCTCGAATTGTGTTCCGAACTTTCTAGCCCAACAGTTTTGGCAAACCAGCTAAAAATTTTCTTTCCAAAAAGGTTGATTTGAATCTTCACGAAGCATGATTCTGGTTAGAAAAGTATTTTTATAGGTTTGAAAATCACTAAGTTTCTTACAACGAAGGTTGCTAAGAAGCAAAGCATTTTTTTCTTTGAGATGGCTTGGATCCCCTATGAAATGCAAAGAGATCGTTAAGATCAAGGTAGACACATCATCTTGGACTGGGTTACCGAGATCATAAAAAGTAGGAACGGCCCAGAGGAATGCTCCAGACAGGTACCGGTCAGAACAAAAATGGTGTATGGCTCAGAGGAAGCCCAGACAGATAACCATACACAGAAGGGAGTAGAAGAAGATTGAGCACAGTATAAAATAATACAGTTTTCTAATGTGTAAGATCCTACTATAGGCAAGCATAGAGCATACTTAAGTTTGCAAAAATTAAATTAGAACCAAGTTTGAAAGCCAAAACTATACCTTTATAAAATAATTATAAGGAGTACAATCTTAGCCGACGGTTACAAATTTGTATAAGTGAAAGGAAAGGTCATCTCTCTATCACTCAGTATAATGTTTGATTACAAAAAAATAGAATAGAAATTTATCTAATCTATTTCTCTTTGAAGTTTGCAAACCTTTGATATGATGCAGAAGGAGTCTTCTTATAGTAGGAGGCAGCTAAAGTTAGGAGAGGTAGCTGGCATCACATGCTAGGAAAGGTAGCTGGCATCACATGCTAGAGTTGAATAATGATCCTGCTTTTGGTGGTTGGTAGACAGGTACGTAGGTAGCTGCACATGGAGTGAGGCCTGGCTTCACATGGGAGAGCTGGAGATTCTTTCATGGGTGAGCTGTAGTTTGGTAAGAAAGAGGCAGACATAATTCTGCACATTTCTAACTTTTACTTTTTTTTAAGTAAATACAAAAGTAAATACTAACGATACAGAATACAGAATATAAAATAATACAAATACAGTAAAATATTATTTACAAAATACTAGAATCCACTATTGCCGAAGCAGTCATCTCCTAAGTCAATGATAGGCTCAGAAGAGGTTGAACTACTGGAAGAGTCTTCAGGAAAAGAGTCTCCAGGCTTGGAGGATCCTTGTTTAGAAGAGGAAGTTTTGTTGTCCAGAAGCTGTTGGATCATCTGGTAGAATTCTTCTTCAGTTTGTGCACCTGCTAGTTTTGGCATTACAAATGACTTTTGTGCCAGGAAAATTGTGGTCTCCTTGGGTCATGGAAGTGAATCATGCTTGACTAGCCAATTATTGACCTTCTGTAAAGTGATTTTCTCTTTATAGAGGAATGAATCCTACCATTTGAATTTATATCGTCTGGTAAGGATTGTTTGTCCATCCTGCTGCATGCTGTAAGAAAAATACCATACAGATACCTAGGGAATGAAGAATTTGGTACAGAAAATGAGAAAAGGATTAAATCTTTTTTCTTTTTCTGAAGGTTTATAATGTTGTTTGAATAGGTCGAAATAAGGTTTGACTTCTGGAATCAATGTTTCAGGAATGTTTCCAAAGTAAGTCCACCATTGAATGAACCGGCAAAGGAGTTTGGATGTTTGGAATTCTCTATCAAAGAAGAATAGCTAGGAATGGCTAGAACTGTCATTTAGAATAAAGAATATATTGAACCAGGCCTGTTGATAGTCCCAGTAGTTAAAAAACTAGCAATGGGGAACACGGGTGTACAGGTCTGGAGGGAAAGGTTTGACCTTATGCAATTCAGGACCCTATTCTATTGGATGAATGATGCATTGAATTGTGCAGGTTGAATAAGAAGGATAAGGTTGTTTTTCATCTTTCTTAAAATGTTTGAAATTAGTAAAACCAGTAGTTTCCAAAATAGATTGATAAAAACTTTGAGGTTTTTGTAAATCCCAAGGTTTAAAATACCAATTTTTAGGAAACAATTTTAAAACTGCCTTGGAGGGTTTTTTATCTAAAAATCCATCCTCTATGGTCAGAATATTTTGAAATTGCATTTTTTCCAAATACTTTGATTTTATTCTCAAAACTGGTTGATCTTTCAAAACAATTTGAGAAGAAATCGGTTTGGAAATAATTTGAGATGGGATTTTTTCAGAAATCACCATCTCTGGTTTTTCAAAAACTATTTCTTTTCCTTTTCCCGCTCTTTTGGAAGATTGGGAACCAGAAGATTGAGCCGGAGCTATTTGAGCCGTGGGCTGAGTAGCCTGTGACATTGTTTGGAGAGCCTAGAAGAGCTCTGGAGATTGGGTTAATTGTTCATCCCATGTTTGAATTTGGGCCTGGTTATGGGCCTTAACATCTTATTCTTCTTGGACCATATCCAACCAGGATTTGATGGGTTGGGCTGAAGAAGGTTTGAGGAGTTTTTAAGCCGTGGAATGGGCTAGTGTTTGGGCTTTTTGGGCCAGTGTTTGTTTTGGTGTCTGGGCTTGCTCACCGGTGTTTGTAGGGCCTTTGCCCTTATCTTCCTTCTTCTTCCTAGGCATTTAGGACCTGTTTTGTATGAATTCCCTTGTCAGAATGTTAGGAACTGAGTTTGTATCTCCTTTTATGTATTCAATTTCAAAATTAAATATTGAAAGGATAGTTTGCCATCGGGCAAAAATCTGTTTGGAAATAATATTTTGAACATCTTTTTGTAAAACTTCTTTTGCAAATTTACAATCAATGCGTAAAAGAAATTTTTGGTTCAAAATATCACTTTAAAATTTGGAAATACATAAAACAATTGAAAGAATTTCCTTTTTAATTATGGAGTAATTCTTTTGACAGTCATTCTAATGTGCAGATGTAAATTGGACTATGCATTCCCGCCCATTTTGAACTTATTTTAAAATTCCCCTATGTCCCAAATCTGATGCATCAGTTTCAACAATTTTGAATGCTAATGGATCAGCAATATACAGACATGGAATTTCTAAAACTTATTTTTTGATTTGTCGAACAATGTCAGTATGATGATCAGACCATGCAACTGGATGCTTTTTAAGTCTATCATGCAATGGCTTTACAAGACGATTGACGTTTGGACAGAAATCTAAAACATAATTCAGACTTCTTTAAAATCTTTGCAGTTGTGTTTTGTCTAAAATTTTGTTTGGAAATTTGGATGCAAATGCTAAAGATCTTTCAATTGGAGTTATGGTTCCATGAGTAATGCAATGACCCAAAAACCGAACTCTTGTTTGGAAAAGTGAAATCTTTGATTTTGAAACCACTAAACCATTTTTCTTTGTCACACTGAAAAAGGTTTGCAGATGTTTGAAATGATGTTCAATTGAGTTTGAAAATATTAAAACATCGTCAATATAAACAACACAGAAGTT
Source organism: Macaranga tanarius (assembly GCA_949673435.1). Lineage (NCBI taxonomy): Eukaryota > Viridiplantae > Streptophyta > Magnoliopsida > Malpighiales > Euphorbiaceae > Macaranga > Macaranga tanarius. Next base: position 15,528 of record CATIWO010004290.1, on the reverse strand, counting down.
TGAATAAGGATTGAAAATGTCATTCATGATTCTTTAAAATTCAGAATGAGCATTTTCAAACCAAATGGCATAACATTCCATTCATACTGTCCAAAGGGGGCCGTAAAAGCAATTTTATACCGATCTTTAGGATGTATTTGAATTTTCCAAAAACCAGATTTCATATCAAACTTTGAAAAGATTAAAGCATAATGAAGTTTTTAAAGCAAATCCTTTTTGTTTGGAATTGGATATCTTATCCATTTCAAAGCAGAATTTAAAGGTTTGTAATTGATCACGAGTCTAAGAGTACATCTTTCTATTTCACTATTCTTATTGACATAGAAAGTAGCACAAGACCATGGTGATCGAGATTTGGAAATCAGATTCTTATTTTCTAGATCCTGTTCCTACGATATTTTTCTAGGGTTTTGTTCATTTGAATTGGTCTAGCTTTAATTGGAATCTGTTTTTCATCAAAATCATTTTCATAGGGAAGATCAACTATATGTTGTTTTCTATCCCAGAAGGCATTTGGAAGATTAGAACAAACTTCATTTTCAATTTGTTTTTGAAAATTAGAAATTTTTTATTTTATTGAATCAGTTTGAAGTTGATTCTGAATTCTCTAGAAATTGACATCTTGCTTTAAATGCATTAGATGTGTTTGTTTAACTTTAATTATGGCATTTATTCTGAAATTATAGATTGAATGAGCTTTAATCAAATTTAAATTTCTCTTTTTGGGCTTTTCAACAAAAGGAAAAACCAATTTTTCATTTCTTGCTTTAAAACAAATTCGTTGTTCATTGACTTTATAGGGAGTTATTAAATTGATAAAAGGAGTCCCGAAAATGACCATTGAACGTAAATCTTTTACAAGAATGAATAAATTCCTGAGTGCAACGTTTCCTGTAACCACTGAGGCTTCAACTTTGCCACCAATGGTCAATTCAGAATCGTTTGCAGCTGCAAGTTTTTCTTTAGTTTTCTTATGAAAACATTTGGGAACTAAATCATATCTGATACAACTTAAATCAGCACCAGTATCAAATAATGCAATTGTTTCTAGTTTAAAATCATTTGAGAAAATGATTTTTATTTGAATCAAATATTTTCGAGATGTAATTTCTCTTAAAACATTGATGTATTGTTCTGGAAATTCTATAATTTCTTATATATTTTTGAGTTTCAAGAAGGAGGAGTTTCAGGAACAACTCGAGAAGTATCAGATGAGCTAGAAGCTTGTTCAATTCTACTCAGTTGATCACAAATTGCCTGTGCAAATTCAAGTTTGCTTGTTTCAATTTGTTTTTGGCTCTGTTTTGGAACTTGAAAAGGTTTAAAAATAGGATTTTTAAGTTTCTGTTCTGGAAGTTTGACAGACTCAGAAGACTTAACAATAAAATGATGTAAAACAATTGGTTGTTGAATTTTTATTTTAATTCTGGTTAACTGTTTTCCAATTGTTTGAAAATTAACGTTTGAGAAATTGTTCTGCAAGACAATATGTTTCAAATTTTTTGAATTATCATTTTCTTGTGGAAGTTTGAAAGGAGCTGCTGGAATTTTCAAATTACCATGAGAAAAGGTAATATTCCTCAATGGTGGTTGTTCAGATTGGACTATCTGATCATCTACCTTCCATTCAGGAGTTTTACTTCTCATTGTAACTGGATTAATAGTCTTGTTTGATTTAGTTTTTGATTTTTTGAAAGGATATGCAATTTTATTTTAATGTGCATAAAACATTTCAATCCAATAAAAAAAGTTCATTTGAACTCTGTAGTCAATACAAAGTTCGTAATATTTTTCCTGAATCTCATCTTTGATTTCCAGGAAGTTTGAAAAGAACCAAATTCTTTTTGACTCATTCTCTTTAGAATAAAAATTCTTTTGAAGATGAGTTTTATCAATTTGAAATTCTTTTTCCAAAACACTGATTTCTGCAGCGATGTTTTGGGTAATGGCAGAGGGAGTTGGAGAAGAAGGGGCTGAAGGTGTTTCATCTTCTTCTGTATTTGGATTTTGGCTATCGTAGACAGGTCTTTCAGAGGTTGAGAACCTTGGCAAGACACTCGTTTGGATCCGCTGATCGTTTAGGTAAGGAGCACGAGCATATATAACAGAAGGAAGTTGTGAGGCTCTTTCAATGTCAATTGTTGAAGAGGTAGATCCTTCATCAGAACACCGAGAACTGGTTGATCTTTTGTCAAAAGATAGTTTAACTCTTCCATCCGAGAACTGGGAAACATTTCTCAGGTTTGCATTTAGCTCAGGTCTTTTTGGTGACTGAGGTTGAGTGGCTCCTTCTAAGATCCATTCTTCAGGTAAGGTAACATCTTTCCACTGAATGGTTCTGGGTATGACAGCATTAGATTTGGATAAATCTGTTTGGAGGAGAATGGTCTCGCCTTTTAGTGAGTGTTTGAGATGTTTGGTTGCAAAAGCAAAAACCATTGCTTTGTAATGAACTCTAAATATTAATGCAATAGGAATAGACCCAGAAAGCATTTTGTAGTTATGAGATTTGATTTGTAAAACAATGCTCTTCAAAATATTTTTATCATTTAAAGAGACTGTTATGTTTGGATAGCAGCTGAAACTCACTGGTCCTTTGTTAAGGCTGGATTCCACCATTCCTAATAAAGAATTAGAGAAGTTCACAAACCTAGCATCCCTCAGGACTACTAAGATCGAGGTATCTAGACCTTCTCTAGTAAGAGATTTTATTCCTACCTGAACAAGGGCTATATATATGTATTTATAAGAGGTTTCCTTATGTTTTTACAAAGATTTTGAAGAAAGAAGTTGGATTTCTTCAAAAGGTTTGGAAATTTGTATGTCCCTTTCTTATATTTTGATTGTAAAATCATTTTTCAGGAAAGAGAGTTTGGAAGATTCATAAATCTTTTTTTTTAATCCTGGGAATTTCCCAGTCATCAATATGTTTGGAAAAATCTTCAATAATCAGTTCATCAGAACTAACTATTCATTTGGACTCTGTCGAGTCGGAAGTAGAAGAGTTTGAGAAAATTTGATTTCTACAGAAAATCTTTTCTAAATTCATTTTGAAAATTAAAACATCAAAACTTTGAATTGAATAGGAAAATGGCCACCAGCTTTACTGCTCTACAACACAACTTAGCAAACGGGACTAACTACTATACCAATACCTATCACTATTCAATCCAGGAGTTCCACTATTGTTCACCCCTAAAAATGAATTTTGAATAGTTTAAAGCAGAAAACAGCCTAACTTGGCTCTAATACCAGAAGGACATAGGATCGAAAACAGGATAGTTTGAAATGAAGAATGCAGAAAAGTGAAGATTTATGCAGCCTACCTTATTGTTTCGTTAAACCAGTCAGAGCATAAAGGCCACGAGACGAGTATCCACAATAAGAGGGTAGGTATGTAAAACTGTTTGAAAGTTTGAACAGTAAAAATAAGTACTGTTGAGATTAAAATAGTTTGTGTATAGAAATGTACAGGGAAAATAGTTACTGTTGAGATTTAATTAATTAATTAAAAGTTTAAGTTATTTTTAATGCAGATGCAGATGATGAATGATCACAAGGCACCCTGTAAAAAAATGACAGTTTATATGGGATGAATGCAGATGTAAATATGGCCACAAATTACCCTATCGAGAAATTGAAAAGTAAGAATGGCCCAGAGGAATGCTCCAGACTGGAACCGTTCAGAACAAAAATGGTGTATGGCTCAGAGGAAGCCCAGACAGATAACCATACATAGAAGGGAGTAGAAGAAGATTGAGCACAGTATAAAATAGTACAATTTTTTGATGTGCAAGATCCCACTAGAGGCAAGCACAGAGCATACTTAAGTTTGCAAAAATTAAATTAGAACCAAAATTAAAAGCCAAAACTATACCTTTATAAAATAATTATAAGGAGTACAATCTTAGCCGACGGTTACAAATTTGTATAAGTGAAAGGAAAGGTTATCTCTCTATCACTCAGTACAATGTTTGATTATAGAAAGAAAGAACATAAATTTATCTAATCTATTTCTCTCTGAAGTTTGCAAACCCTTGATATTATGCAGGAGGAGTCTTCTTATAGTAGGAGGCAGCTGGAGTTAGGACAGGTAGCTGGCATCACATGTTAGGAAAGGTAGCTGGCATCACATGCCAGAGTTGAATAATAAGCCTGCTTTTGGTGGTTGGCAGACAGGTACGTAGGTAGCTACATATGGAGTGGGGCCCGGATTCACATGGGAGAGCTGTAGTTTAGTAAGAAAGAGGCAGACATAATTCTGCAGACTTCTGACTTTTACTTTTTTTAAGTAAATACTAATGATACAGAATACAAAATAATACAAAATACAAATACAGTAAAATATTATTTATAAAATACTAGAATCCACTATTGCCGAAGCAGTCATCTCTTAAGTCAATGATAGGCTCAGAAGAGGTTAAACTACTAGAAGAGTCTTCAGGCTTGGAGGATCCTTGTTTGGAAGAGGAAGTTCTGTTGTCCAGAAGCTGTTGGATCATCTGGTAGAATTCTTCTTCAGTTTATGCACCAGCTAGTTTTGGCATTACAAATGACTTCTGTGCCAGGAAAATTATGGTCTCCTTGGGGCATGGAAGTGAATCATGCTTGACAAGCCAATTGTTGACCTTCTGCAAGGTGATTTTCTCTTTATAGAGGAATGAATCCTACCATTTGACTTTGTATCACCTGGTAAGGATTGTTTGTCCATCCTGCTGCATGCTGTAAGAAAAATACCATACACATACCTAGGGAATGAAGAATTTGGTACAGAAAATGAGAAAAGGATTAAATCTTTTTCTTTTTCTGAAGGTTTGTAATGTTGTTTGAATAGGTCCAAATAAGGTTTGACTTCTGGAATCAATGTTTCAGGAATATTTCCAAAGTAAGTCCACCATTGAATGAACCAACATGGGAGTTTGGATGTTTGGAATTCTCTATCAAAGAAGAATAGCTAGGAATGGCTAGAACTGTCATTTTGAATAAAGAATATATTGAACCAGGCCTATTGATAGTCCCAATAGTTAAAAAATTGGCAATGGGGAACTCGGGTGTACAGGTCTGGAGGGAAAGGTTTGACCTTATGCAATTCAGGACCCCATTCTATTGGATGAATGATGCGTTGAATTGTGCAGGTTGAATAAGAAGGATGAAGTTTTTTTTCATCTTTCTTAAAATGTTTGAACTTAGCAGAACCAGCAGTTTCTAAAATAGATTGATAAAAACTTTGAGGTTTTTGTAAATCCCAAAGTTTAAAATACCAATTTTTAGGAAACAATTTTAAAACTGCCTTAGAGGGTTTTTGATCTGAAAATCCATACTCTATGGTCAGAATGTTTTGAAATTGCATTTTTTCCAAATACTTTGATTTTATTCTTAAAATTGGTTGATCTTTCAAAATAATTTGAGAAGAAATCGGTTTGGAAATAATTTCAGATGGGGTTTTTTCAAAAATCACCATCTCTGGTTTTTCAGAAACTATTTCTTTTCCTTTTCCCGCTCTTTTGAAAGATTAGGAACCAGAAGATTGAGCCGGAGCTGTTTGAGCCGTGGGCTGAGTAGCCTGTGACATTGTTTGGAGAGCCTGGTAGAGCTCTGGAGATTGGGTCAATTGTTCAACCCATGTTTGAATTTGGGCCTGGTTATGGGCCTCAGCATCTTGTTCTTCTTGGACCATATCCATCCAGGATTTGATGGGTTGGGCTGAAGAAGGTTTGAGGAGTTTTTGAGCCGTGGAATAGGCTAGTGTTTGGCCTTTTTGGGCCAGTGTTTGTTTTGGCGTTTGGGCTTGCTCACCGGTGTTTGCAGGGCCTTTACCCTTATCTTCCTTCTTCTTCCTGGGCATTTAGGTCCTGTTTTGTGGGAATTCGCTCGTCAGAAAGTTAGGAACTGAGTTTGTATCTGCTTTTATATATTCAATTTCAAAATCAAATATTGAAAGGATAGCTTGCCATCGGGCAAAAATCTGTTTGGAAGCAATATTTTGAACATCTTTTTGTAAAACTTCTTTTGCAGATTTACAATCAATGTGTAAAAGAAATTTTTGGTTCAAAAGATCACTTTGAAATTTGGAAATACATAAAACAATCAAAAGAATTTCCTTTTTAAATATGGAGTAATTCTTTTGACAGTCATTCCAATGTGCAGATGTAAATTGGACTATGCATTCCCGCCCATTTTGAACTTGTTTTAAAATTCCCCCATATCCCAAATTCGATGCATCAGTTTCAATAATTTTGAATGCTAATGGATTAGCAATATACATACATGGAATTTCTAAAACTTGTTTTTTGATTTGTCGAACAATGTCAGTATGATGATCAGACCATGCAACTGGATGCTTTTTAAGTCTATCATGTAATGGCTTTACAAGACGATTGATGTTTAGACAGAAATCTAAAACATAATTCAGACTTCTTAAAAATCTTTGCAATTGGGTTTTGTCTAAAATTTTATCTGGAAATTTGGATGCAAATGCTAAAGATCTTTGAATTGGAGTTATGGTTCCATAAGTAATATAATGACCCAAAAATCAAACTCTTGTTTGGAAAAGCGAAATCTTTGATTTTGAAACCACTAAACCATTTTTCTTTGTCACGTTGAAAAAGGTTTGCAGATGTTTGAAATGCTATTCAATTGAGTTTGAAAATATTAAAACATCATCAATTTAAACAACACAGAAGTTTGAATAAGGATTGAAAATGTCATTCATAATTCTTTAAAATTCAGAAGGAGCATTTTTCAAACCAAATGGCATAACATTCCACTCATACTGTCCAAAGGGGACCGTAAAAGCAGTTTTATACCGATCTTTAGGATGTATTTGAATTTTCCAAAAACCAGATTTCATATGAAACTTTGAAAAGATTAAAGCAGAATGAAGTTTTTAAAGCAAATCCTTTTTGTTTGGAATTGGATATCTTATCCATTTCAAAGCAGAATTTAAAGGTTTGTAATTGATCACAAGTCCAGGAGTACCTCTTTCTATTTCACTGTTCTTATTGACATAGAAAGCAGCACAAGACCATGGTGATCGAGATTTGGAAATTAGATTCTTATTTTCTAGATCCTGAATTTCTTCCTTACAATGTTTTTCTAGGGTTTCGTTCATTGGAATTGGTCTAGCTTTTGTTGGAATCTATTTTTCATCAAAATCATTTTCATAGGGCTGATCAACCAGATGGCATTTGAAAGATTAGAACAAACTTCATTTTTAATTTGTTTTTAAAAATTAGAAATTTTTGATTTTATCAAATCAGTTTGAAGTTGATTCTGAATTCTCTCGAAATTGACATCTTGCTTTAAGTGCATTAGATATGTTTGTTTAACTTTAATTAAAGAATTTATTCTGAAATCATAGATTGAATGAGATTTAATCAAATTTAAAGTTCTCTTTTTGGGCTTTTCAACAAAAGGAAAAACCAATTTTTCATTTCTTGCTTTAAAATAAATTCCTTGTTCATTGATTTTATAGGGAGTTATTAAATTGATAAAAGGAGTCCCTAAAATGACCATTGAACGTAAATCTTTTACAAGAATGAAAAAACTCCTGAGTGCAACGTTTCCTGCAACCAGTGAGGCTTCAACTTTTCCACCAATGGTCAATTCAGAATCATTTGCAGCTGTAAGCTTTTCTTTAGTTTTCTTATGAAAATGATTGGGAACCAAATCATATCCTATACAACTTAAATCAGCACCAGTATCAAATAATGCAATTGTTTCTAGTTCAAAATCATTTGAGAAAATGATTTTTGTTTGAATCAAATATTTTTGCGATGTAATTTCTCTTAAAACATTGATGTATTGTTCTGGAAATTCTATAATTTCTTGTATATTTTGAGTTTCAAGAAGTCTGTCAGGGTCATCTGAATCAAAACTTGAAATATCATATTTTTGTTTGGAAATAAGAGATTGAATGATTTCAGAGTCTCTTTTTTGTTTGATTTTAATTTCCTTTAATTCAGACTTAATTGTTTTAACTTCTTTTTTAAGATCCTGAAGAGTGCCAACAGGAGTTTTTGACTTTTTACCCTTTTCAAGAATAGTTGTCAGGTTGTAACTGTTCTTTGAAGTGGAAGGTAAAACATTCTAGGAAGCTGAAGAAGTTTCAGGTTTGTCTTCTAAAGATTTCAGGAGTTTATCAAGAAATTATTTTTGAAGTTTTAAATCACTAATATGCTTAATTGTTTCAAGGAGTGTTTCTTGATCTTTGGTAAGCATATTAATATGTTTTGGAGGACTGTCAGAGTCAGAGGAGTCTGACTCAGACATTGATGAAGTAGCAATTTCATCAATCTAAAGAGGGCTTTCCTCTTCTGAAGAAATGTTTGGAGAGCTAGATTCAGAGGATTCGATAAGAAGAGCTGAAATTTTTGAAAGAATTTCATCCTCTAATCCTAACTCATGAAGTCATTTATTAATTCGACAGAATTGAGCAGTGTGACCTTTCTGACTACATTGAAAACAAGTAATATCTTTAAGGGTTTTCTTTGGATATTTCTTATTTGATTTGGATGCAGATTTCCTATAAGGCTTGTAAGGCTTTCTGGACTTGTGAGATTTTTTGTAATAATCTTCTTTACCAGGTTTGAAAGTCTTATAAGATTTTCTGTGTTTGCGAAATTTTGATTTTCTGCAAGGTTTTGTTTCACAAGTAGCATTAGGATTTGGATTTTGATTCAATAGGATTGTAATCAAATTGTTTGCAGAAGGTTCCAACTTCTTGTTTTATTTTCTTTAATTCCTATTTTAAATATTTTTAAAGTTTTAAATCTTGGCAGATTTTTAAACCTTCTTTTTGTGTCAGGCTAATTAGTTCACCGTAAGTGAACTGATCATATGGTATTTGATTATCATAAGAAGCTCGAATTATGTTCCGAACTTTCTCGCCTAATAGTTTTGGCAAACCAGCTAAAAATTTTTCTTTCCAAAAAAGTTGATTTGAATCTTCACGAAGCATGATTCTGGTTAGAAAAGTATTTTTATAAGTTTGAAAATCACTAAGTTTCTTACAACAAAGGTTGCTAAGAAGCTCAACATTTTTGTTTTTGAGATGGCTTGGATCCCCTATGAAATGCAAAAAGATCGTTAAGATCAAGGTAGACACAGCATCTTAGACTGGGTTACTGAGATCATCAAGAAAATGAGTGCCATCATCAAAGGTTTGAATCGAAGATAGGATCTGCAATTATTGTGCTTGGGTTAGATGGTAATCCCACCAACCCTTAAGTTGACCCGAGAAACCAGCAATCAGGAGTTCAGCAATGGCCTTATCAGAACTACCAGTTTAGGTCTTATAGGCATTTGCTGCCATTGTCATTTATTGTAGAAGACCTAACACTTGGTACTCACTCATACCATCTAGGTTCCATTCATAAACAGATGAGGCATTAAAACGAGATTGTGGATAGACATCAGGTCGTCTGAAAATGTCAGGTGCCAAGCCACATTTCTCGGAATAACTGACCAATCCAACCTATTGATACGAGGTTGACTTGGTTGGTCATTCTGTTTTTGAAAACTAGCTTGAAAAACATTTTGACTTTGAAAACCAATTTCAGTTTGAAAAAAATTTTGACTCTCTTCTTCAGAAGAGGTATCAGTGATATCAATTGCACTGATACTCTGTGAAGGAGGAGTTTTAGGAACAACTCGAGAAGTATCAGCTGAGCTAGAAGCTTGTTCAATTCTACTCAGTTGATCACGAATTGCCTATGCAAATTCAAGTTTGCTTGTTTGAATTTGTTTTTGGCTCTTTTTTGAAACTTGAAAAGGTTTAAAAATAGGATTTTTAAGTTTCTGTTCTGGAAGTTTGACAGACTCAGAAGACTTAACAGCAGAATGATGAAAAACAGTTGGTTGTTGAATTTTTGTTTCAATTCTGGTTAACTGTTTTCCAATTATTTGAAGATTGACGTTTGAGAAATTGTTCTGCAAGATAATATGTTTCAAATTTTTTGAATCATCATTTTCTTATGGAAGTCTGAAAGGAGCTGCTGGAATTTTCAAATTACCATGAGAAAAGGTAATATTCCTCAATGGTGGGTGTTCAGATTGGACTATCTGATCATCTACTGTCCATTCAAGAGTTTTATTTCCCATTGTAACTGGATTAACAGTCTTGTTTGATTTAGTTTTTGATTTTTTGAAAGGATATACAATTTTGTTTTGATGTGCATAAACATTTCCAACCAATAAAAAAACTTCGTTTGAACTCTGTAGTCAATACAAAGTTCGTAATATTTTTCCTGAATCTCCTCTTTGATTTCCAAGAAGTTTAAAAAGAACCAAATTCTTTTTGACTTATTCTTTTTAGAATAAAAATTCTTTTGAAGATGAGTTTTATCAATTTGAAATTCTTTTTCCAAAACACTGATTTCTGCAGCAATGTTTTGGGTAATGGCAGAGGGAGTTGGAGAAGAAGGGGCTGAAGGTGTTTCATCTTCTTCTGTATTTGGATTTTGGCTATCGTAGACATGTCTTGGGATAGCTGTTTGATAGTCAACATTGCTGAGTGTGGAGCTAGGTATTTCAAAGATTGAGAACCTTGGCAAAACACTTGTTTGGATCCGCTGATCGTTTGGGTAAGAAGCACGAGCATATATAACGAAAGGAAGTTGTGAGGCTCTTTTAAGGTCAATTGTTGAAGAGGTAGATCCTTCATCAGAACACCGAGAACTGGTTGATCTTCTGTCAAAAGATAGTTTAACTCTTCCATCCGAGAACTGGGTAACATTTCTCAGGTTTGCATTTGGCTCATGTCTTTTTGGTGACTGAGGTTGAGTGGCTCCTTCTAAGATCCATTCTTTAGGTAAGGTAACATCTTTCCACTGAATGGTTCTGGGTATAACAGCATTAGATTTGGATAAATCTATTTGGAGGAGAATGGTCTCACCTTTTGGTGAGTGTTTGAGATGTTTGGTTGCAAAAGCAAAAACCATTGCTTTGTAATGAACTCTAAATATTAATGCAATAGGAATAGACACAGAAAGCATTTTGTAGTTATGAGTTTTGATTTGTAAAACAATGCTCTTCAAAATATTTTTATCATTTAAAGAGACTGTTATGTTTGGATAGCAGTTGAAACTCACTGGTCCTTTGTTAAAGCTGGATTCCACCGTTCCTAACAAAGAATCAGAGAAGTTCACGAACCTAGCATCCCTCAGAACTGCTAAGATCGAGGTATCTAGACCTTCTCTGGTAAGAGGTTTTATTCCTACCTGAACAAGGCCTATATGTATGTATTTATAAGAGCGTTCCTTATGTTTTTGTAAAGATTTTGAAGAAAGAAGTTGGATTTCTTCAAAAGGTTTGGAAATTTGTATGTCCCTTTATTATATTTTGATTGTAAAATCATTTTTTAGGAAAGAGATTTTGGAAGATTCATAAATCTATTTTTTTTGAATCCTGGGAATTTCCCAATCATTAATATGTTTGGAAAAATCTTCAATAATCAGTTCATCAGAACTAACTATCCATTTGGACTCTGTCGAGTCAGAAGTAGAAGAGTTTGAGAAAGATTGATTTCTACAGAAAATATTTTCTAAATTCATTTTGAAAATTAAAACATCAAAACTTTGAATTGAATAGGAAAATGGCCACCAGCTTTACTGCCCTACAGCACAACTTAGCAAACGGGACTGACTACTATACCAATACCTCTCACTGTTCAATCCAGGAGTTCCACTAATGTTCACCCATAAAAATGAATTTTGAATAGTTTAAAGTAGGAAATAGCCTAACTTGGCTCTGATACCAAAAGGGCACAGGATCGAAAACAGGATAGTTTAAAATGAAGAATGCAGAAAAGTGAAGATTTATGCAGCCTACAAGTCAGAGCATGAAGGCCACGAGACGGGTATCCACAATAAGAGGGTAGGTATGTAAAACCGTTTGAAAGTTTAAACAGTAAAAATAAGTACTGTTGAGATTAAAATAGTTTGTGCACAGAAATGTACAGTAAAAATAGTTACTGTTGAGATTTAATTAATTAATTAAAAGTTTAATTTATTTTTAATACAGATGCAGATGATGAATGATCATAAGGCACCCTGCAAGAAAAATGACAGTTTATATGGGATGAATGCAGATGTAAATATGGCCACAAATCACCATGTCGAGAAATTAAAAAGTAGGAACGGCTTAGGGGAATGCTCCAGACTGGTACCATTCAGAACAAAAATGGTGTATGGCTCAGAGAAAGCCCAAACATATAACCATACACATAAGGGAGTAGAAGAAGATTGAGCATAGTATAAAACATTACAGTTTTCTGATGTGCAAGATCCTACTAGAGGCAAGCACAGAGCATACTTAAGTTTGTAAAAATTAAATTAGAACCAAGTTTGAAAGACAAAACTATACCTTTATAAAATAATTATAAGGAGTACAATCTTAGCCGACGGTTACAAATTTATATAAGTGAAAGGATAGGTTATCTCTTTATCACTCAGTACAATGTTTGATTACAGAAAGAAAGAATAGAAATTTATCTAATCTATTTCTCTCTGAAGTTTGCAACCCCTTGATATAATGCAGGAGGAGTCTTTTTATAGCAGGAGGCAGCTGGAGTTAGGAGAGGTAGCTAGCATCACATGCTAGGAAAGGTAGCTGTCATCATATGCTAGAGTTGAATAATGAGCTTGCATTTAGTGGTTGGCAGACAGGTAGGTAGGTAGCTGCACATAGAGTGGGGCCCGGCTTCACATGGGAGAGCTGGAGATTCTTTCATGGGCGAGTTGTAGTTTGGTAAGAAAAAGGCAGACATAATTCTGCAAACTTCTGATTTTTACTTTTTTTAAGTAAATACAAAAGTAAATACTAACGATACATAATACAAAATAATACAAAATACAAATACAGTAAAATATTATTTACAAAATACTAGAATCCACTATTGCCGAAGCAGTCATCTCCTAAGTCAATGATAGGCTCAGAAGAGGTTGAACTACTGGAAGAGTCTTCAGGCAAAGAGTCTTCAGGCTTGAAGGATCCTTGTTTGGAAGAGGAAGTTCTGTTATCCAGAAGTTATTGGATCGTCTGGTAGAATTCTTCTTCAGTTTGTACACCAGCTAGTTTTGGCATTACAAATGACTTTTGTGCCAGGAAAATTGTGGTCTCCTTGGGGTATGGAGGTGAATCATGCTTGACTAGCCAATTGTTGACCTTCTGCAAGGTGATTTTCTCTTTGTAGAGGAATGAATCCTACCATTTGACTTTGTATCGCCTGGTAAGGATTGTTTGTCCATCATGATGCATGCTGTAAGAAAAATAGCATACACATACCTAGGGAATGAAGAATTTGGTACAAAAAATAAGAAAAAGATTAAATCTTTTTTCTTTTTCTGAAGGTTTGTAATGTTGTTTGAATAGGTCGAAACAAGGTTTGACTTCTGGAATCAATGTTTCAGGAATGTTTCCAAAGCAAGTCCACCATTGAATGAACCAGCATGGGAGTTTGGTTGTTTGGAATTCTCTATCAAAGAAGAATAGCCAGGAATGGCTAGAACTGTCATTTTGAACAAAGAATGTATTGAACCAGGCCTATTGATAGTCCCAGTAGTTAAAAAATTAGCAATGGGGAACTCGGGTGTACAGGTCTAGAGGGAAAGGTTTGACCTTATGCAAGTCAGGACCCCATTCTGTTGGATAATGATGCATTGAATTGTGCAGGTTCAATAAAAAGGATGAGGTTGTTTTTCATCTTTCTTAAAATGTTTGAACTTAGCAAAACCAGTAGTTTCCAAAATAGATTGATAAAAACTTTGAGATTTTTGTAAATCCCAAGGTTTAAAATACCAATTTTTAGGAAATAATTTTAAAACTGCCTTGGAGGGTTTTTGATCTGAAAATCCATCCTCTATGGTCAGAATGTTTTGAAAGTGCATTTTTTCCAAATACACTGATTTTATTTTCAAAACTGGTTGATCTTTCAAAATAATTTGAGAAGAAATCAGTTTGGAAATTATTTGAGATGAGGTTTTTTCAGAAATCACCATCTCTAGTTTTTCAAAAACTATTTTTTTTCCTTTTTCTGCTCTTTTGGAAGATTGGGAACCAGAAGATTGAGCCGGAGCTATTTGAGCCGTGGGCTGAGTAGATTGTGACATTGTTTGGAGAGCTTGGAAGAGCTCTGGAGATTGGGTTAATTGTTCAACCCATGTTTGAATTTGGGCCTGCTTATGGGCTTTAGCATCTTGTTCTTCTTGGACCATATCCATCTAGGATTTGATGGGTTGGGCTGAAGAAGGTTTGAGGAGTTTTTGATCCGTGGAATGGGCTAGTGTTTGGGCTTTTTGGGCCAGTATTTGTTTTGGTGTTTGGGCTTGCTCACCGGTATTTGTAGGGCCTTTGCCCATATCTTCCTTCTTCTTCCTGGGCATTTAGGACCTATTTTGTAGGAATTCCCTCGTCAGAAAGTCAGGAACTGAGATTGTATCTCCTTTTATATATTAAATTTCAAAATCAAATATTGAAAGGATAGCTTGCCATCGGGCAAAAATCTGTTAGGAAGCAATATTTTGAACATCTTTTTGTAAAACTTCTTTTATAGATTTGCAATCAATGCGTAAAAGAAATTTTTGGTTCAAAAGATCACTTTGAAATTTGGAAATACATAAAACAATCGAAAGAATTTCCTTTTTAATTATGGAGTAATTCTTTTGACAGTCATTCCAATGTGCAGATGTAAATTAGACTATACATTCCCGCCCATTTTGAACTTTTTTTAAAATTCCCCCATATCCCAAATCTGATGCATCAGTTTCAACAATTTTCAATGCTAATGGATTAGCAATATGCAGACATGGAATTTCTAAAACTTATTTTTTGATTTTTCGAACAATGTCAGTATGATGATCAGACTATGCAACTGGCTGCTTTTTAAGTCTATTATACAATGGCTTTGCAAGACGATTGATGTTTGGACAGAAATCAAAAACATAATTCAGACTTCCTAAAAATCTTTGCAATTGTGTTTAGTCCAAAATTTTGTTTGGAAATTTGGATGCAAAAGCTAAAGATCTTTCAATTGAGGTTATGGTTCCGTGAGTAATGTAATGACCCAAAAACCAAACTCTTGTTTGGAAAAGTGAAATCTTTGATTTCAAAACCACTAAACTATTTTTATTTGTCACATTGAAAAAGGTTTGCAGATGTTTGAAATGACGTTCAATTGAGTTTGAAAATATTAAAACATCATCAATATAAACAACACAGAAGTTTGAATAAGGATTGAAAATGTCATTCATGATTCTTTGAAATTCAAAATGAGCATTTTTCAAACCAAATGGCATAACATTCCACTAATACTGTCCAAAGGGGACCGTAAAAGCAGTTTTATACCGATCTTTAGGATGTATTTGAATTTGCCAAAAACTAGATTTCATATCAAACTTTGAAAAGATTAAAGCAGAATGAAGTTTTTGAAGCAAATCCTTTTTGTTTGGAATTGGATATCTTATCCATTTCAAAGCAGAATTTAAAGGTTTGTAATTGATCACGAGTCTAGGAGTACCTCTTTCTATTTCA
>CATIWO010004289.1:0-11647 GCA_949673435.1 Macaranga tanarius | reverse complement strand
TACATATACATATTAATACAATTAAATATTCACATAACACTTAAACCAATCAAACCATACCAAATATACACCCTAAAGTCTTCTCCCATAATGACATATTATCACTAATATAATATTAACTATAAATATATATATATATATCCTAATAACTAATATAATAATACTATTTAAATAAAATATCTCCATAATAACTCAATTGTCTCCTTATAAAATGGGCATCTTACACCATACCCTATAAACTTTCAATTATAATAATTACATCCCAAACTTATCCTCCAATTTAGTCCCTCTTATAACATATACATATTTCTAACTTAAATAGAGTCCCCTATATCAAATGCATAAATAAAATTCATACGTATTAAACACGTATGCTAAAAGAGTGAGTGTTACACTTATAACTCGGATCGTCCAACATGGAGTATCAGCACGGAAAGGTATCACTTCTCAGAAAAGTACCAGACAGAACTATGTCTTAATGCCTTCCTATTGAGGTTATTAATTTATCTAATAATTTTTCTTGATTCATAATAACTAAACCAAATATACATAACATGCACCATTCACTATATAACATAGATGGCAAGAGATTAAACTCATCAAAAGGAATAAAATAATGTACATATATATCTATATCAGTAAATAATGTACATCTCTAGTGTTCAGTAGTGAGGGGAGACTAGGGTAAGGGGCTATCAAGATATACAAATATAATAACCAAAAAAGACAAAAAGCCCTATCAATCCTAAAGGGTGGTAGCCTAACTATCCCAGGATGAGCTGCCCTCATATATATACCCAAAATAGCAGCAATAATCCTAACTCTTAACCCTTATCTGGAAAAAAGTGGATGACCAGTAGCAGTGGCTAAGTCCAAGATAAAGTGACTTGGACATCAAGGTCGGTCTCATAAAATATGATGATAATAGTTAGGTACCTATTCATAATTTCTAATCTCAAAGTGCGGGTTCTGTATCGTAACGCTATCGGCTCAGTGGTCACCTGAAATGATAAAATCACATATGGATCGTGGCAAATATGATAGAAAATTTCAATCTCCTTCTCCAGCATATCTAACATCTGGGAAACCCAGTGTATTTCCATAAAGCTGTACAACTATTTACAGGCGACTAAGCTGAAAGGAAAATAAATTTTACAAAGGGAGTGGTGAGTATTTTCATAGAAAATATCCAGTGAGCAGACCAAATTAAACACTCTTGGTAACTAAATAAACAAGCATTTCAAATAATAATAAAAATAATTTTTAAACTATATATGTTCCAATCATGTATATCGTATCACAGTTGAATCATTTTAATGATATGTAATCAGATCACAAATAATTTATTTGAACCGTATATATTCAGTATATATATATATTAGATTGCTATCAATATGGTGGGAACCAGTTAGTACATTAAAGGTTCAACCAGGTATGCATACCAGTATAATAAAACCACTCAAATTAACCCCAAAGGCTTTTACAATCTCAAGCGCTGTCCCAAATATAGTAATCATAAATCTTCTAACTCTGTATCCCAGATATAGGAATTAGCAATTTTATGTGCGCAGCTGTATCCTGGACACAGTCTTATATCTTACCAAACCCCGCCGTACCCCGAGTACGATCTTACTACAACATTTTTCTTTAAATGTACATATACTCAAAATTAATCACATTTTCAATATGTATATGTATTTTATTATTATTATTATTATTATTATTATTATTATTATTATTATTATTATTATTATTATTATTATTATTATTATTTTATCAATTTCTACGGATAGGACTAATCACAACAATTACTAAAAATGTTCAAAAATAAATTCCTATTAAATTAAATGGTAACAATAATAATAGGAAATTTTCAAATATAATAGAAATAGGAATTTAGAAAAATTCACCAGATTCATGTCAACTGCTAAAAATTATTTTTCATCAAGAAAATTCTTGATTGAATCAAAATTAAATATAACAAAATAATTAAATAAACAAATAAAATATAGTAAGACAAATAATAAGATAAATAAACAATAAACAATGAAATGAATAAACAAATGAATAATAATTTGTATAGGCAACAAACAAATAAATAAAATAATAATAAATAAACAAATATATAAACAAATGAATAAAACAATAATATATATAAACAAATGAATAAATAAATGAGTCAAATAACATCCACTCACAATTGTATCCCCTTTCCTTTGCTTCCTCGACTGCTGCTTTTGCTACTTTTTTTTTTTTTTTTTTTAGAATGGTACCAAAATGGTACCATTTCTTATTTATATCTGGCCAACATGCATAGTAAGATCCTTTGCTTCCTCGACTGCTGCTTTTGCTTTTTTTTTTTTTTTTTTTTTGAGAATGGTACCAAAATGGTACCATTTCTTATTTATATCCGGCCAACATGCATAGTAAGAAATTTGGGTGGGTGAGTCAATTCCCACCTTTTCCTACATGCAACACGTGTTTTTTTTTTTTTTCAAATCGCGGTTTAAGCTATTTTAAATGTTTAATCCTCAAACTTTCTTAGTTTCAATTTAATTTTTTATTTAAACTTATTTTCTATATAATTTAGTCCTACTCTAATATATTATTAAATATTTGGATACGGACCCAACAATATTAATAATTTTGTAATAAATAATATTCAACTTTTAAAATTTTATGTATTTTTAATTTAATTAATTTAAAACTTATATTATTAGTAAATTATTAATAATTATACAATACTTAAATTTTACTTTTTTAGAAATGAAAAAAATTTAAAAATTATAGCTTCATAATTATAATACACACACCACCCTCACATAATATTTTGTTAATAACTCATGTTAATGCATTTATTAATAATTTTACAATAATTAATATAGTTTTAAAAGTGTCTATATATATATATATATATATATATATATGATGTGATGCCATGATAGTGAAAAAATGATACATGCCCTTTGTGCTTCAATTTGAATATTTTTATTGGTACTTACTATTTCTGACTACTTAAATTATAGATAAAAAATTGTTAGAGAATATTCAACATGTGAATTATGGATCTGATAAAAATTCAACAAATCATGGAGTATAAAATAAATTTTACTGATTTAGATAAACATTAATCATGAGTATTTAAATTCAAGATCTATACAAATTTTTAAAATTTTTTAATAAAATAAGTAAATAATTGAGTAATTTATACTATTAAAAGGATAGAAATTTTGCATTTTACATTGATTTTCATATTAGAAATACTGACCTTACTATCTATTAGAAAATTAAATTTCTATTAATTTAATTAATTTTATAAAGCATTTTTAATTATTTTAGTTTATATTGATTTTCTATAAAAATATAATGTTTCAATATCATATGATATTATTTTTCAAAAGGAATTGAATAAAGAAAAAATTAAACACACTATCAAAAAAAAATGGTAAATATCATGTATAAATACTTAAAATATTAATACAATTAATAAATTTAAAAGTTTATATATTATGTAACTAAAATATAAATAAATTTAACAAAATTTTTAGCAATATAATTGAACAATAAATTAAAATAACATAACAAATTAGAGTTAGATGGCTGCATCATGTTGATCGTAATTCTCAATTTTTTCACTCTCTGCTTTCTCGACGCCGGGTTTTCTCTAGTATTCACAACTTGGTGATTAATGATGCTCTAGTGGATAATATGAATTTGATTGCAGATCATATAACGAATTTTTACTCATCTCTTTTTGCTTCCTCTAGTCCGATTTTAGATTTGGAAGAGGTTTCTCTATGTATCCCGAAGCTAGTCACTTCAGAGGAAAATGATATGCTTCTGCGTATCCCGTTAGACTCTAAGATAAAAACTATTGTGTTTGACATCAACCATTTCAGCGCGCTTGGTCCAGATTGTAACAGCCCAAGATCACTTACTCATAACAGTGGCAAACAATTCTTATTGTGAGATCCCACATCGGATGGAAGTGGGTAGTTGGCATACCTTATATGGGTGCAATGCCCCTTCCTTCATGAGGCGCCTTTTGGAGGACAAAACCGTGAGGACTGTTGCCTGGGGCCGGTGCCAAAGCGGACAATACCTCGTGGGCCGAGTGATCTTGGGCTGTTACAAGCTAAGACGACAAAATTCCACTAGTTAATTAATAATTACTTAGCCTAATAATTGAACTTAAGGTAATTTACTAACACCCCTGAGATTTGACCAAATTCACTAGTCCATCCTTATATTTTTAAAAGTTAACTAATAACCCTCTCATGTTTGATTTTATTAACTATTTCCCCTTCCGCTAACTAAATACCCCTTCAGGTTTGATATTTTTACTGTAAACCTGTAGGGATTTTTAGTTAGCGGAAGGGGAAAATAGTTAATAAAATTAAAACTAAGGGGGTATTTAGTTAACTTTTGAAAATATAAGAATGAATTAGTGAATTAAAATAAACCTCAGGGGTGTTAATTAGTAAATTATCCTTGAAGTTAGGGGTGTTCATGGCCTCCGAAATGGCCAAACCGAAAACCGAACCGACCCTATTCGGTTCGGTTCGGTTTGTATTTTTAGAATTTTAAAACTGAACCAAATCGAACCAAAATTTAGTTCGGTTCGGTTTTATGTAAAAAAATTTTATATTAACCGAGATAACCGAAATAACCGATTTTTTTTATTTTTTATTTTAATTTTTCTAAATACTTGTTAAAAATATATACAAATTTAATATAAAAATATAAAAATAATTAATATTTTAAAATTTTTAGTTCGGCCAGTTCGGTTTTCTACCCAAAAATTTTGGTTCGGTTCTGGACCAAATTTGATTCAGTTCGATTTTGATTTTTTCAAATTTGATTATTTCGGTTCGATCAGAAAATTGCCCAAAAACCAACCGAACCGACCGATGAGCACCCTACTTGAAGTTAACTTCATATTGTTAAGTTTTAAATTCGAGTTCTGATTTTTTTCTCTCTCTGTATAATAAAAAATAATTATGAAGATACAAAATTAAACAAAAAATAATAATAAGACCATCTAAACTTTTTCCTCTCATTTTATTGTTATACAGAAAATTACGTTAATAGAATGAATTAGAGAGTAATTTTTTGTCAAATAGAATAGAGTTGCTGCAATACTTTAGAGGAAGATATAAATTAATATATATAAAGAGCATCATTAATATATAATTAATTAGTATATTTTGTGGTGTGGAAATTTCAATGATGAGGACTTACGTATAGTTTAGCCAAAGAAAACCTTCTATTTGAAATTAAAGTTATGTTCGGTAAATGGATAAGGAACGAAAATAGGCTACAGCTGTTTGCTGCAGAAAAATATTTTATTTTATTTTTTCGATGTGAGACATTGAAACGTAAGTATCCTTATCTTAAGACTACACCTTTTATGTCTCCTTTTCTTAATTGATGATGCAAGAATGCAACTTGCAATATAGGTTGTTAGCTAAAGATATTGAAAAAAATGAAGAAAGAAAGAAAGAACTTCGCACAGTCAAATTGGGACTTGTATTAACCCACATGCAGAAATTGGAACCATAATTTGGCCATCAAGAAAAGTTTGACAAGAGAAGAGACAATATACATGGATATATATATATATATTATAAAATTATAACTTGGTTAATATTTCAAATTACCAGAAAAAAGTAATCAAATTTATTTATTTTTTATTTATCTAGAATTTTAAGAAACTTCATAGATAGTTAACGGATTGTATTGCTTAGCTTTCTTCCTTTTTTGAAGGAGACAATTATTGTAGCTTGATTTGATACATAGTTTGCCATGGTTGAATTTTCAGAATCTTGCCAAGTCATATTCCATTGTAAAGGAATATTAGTAGGACTTAAATTGACAATTAAGGTAAGTTGGCGCATGATATCCTCTTTCATGATGAAGAGGAGTTCACACTTTGTTAGAGGAAGAAATTTGTTTTTCTTTTTTTTTATATTTTCAATATTCAGTAGTTATAGAATTCTAATTATATTTCAAATAAATTAATTATTAGATATTAAGGTTTAAATATTTTATGGGAGCTGTTTTAATTTTTTAATCAAAGGCATATATGAGAAAGAAATAAATCATAATAGACTAACAAACTATTTGAATCAATTAGTAGGAGTTATTTTTACGTAAATGACATATTGACTTCAAGATGTGATATATGTAACCACATTAAATTAGTTGTTAAATTTTTTTTATCATTTTTGTAATTTTTTTTAACCAAACTAAATTGCTTAAAAAGTTTAATGAATTTTGGATATATGTGGTTTATATAAAAAAAAAGAAAAAGATAATGAAAATCCACTTGCACTTGTTTCTCTTACGTACACCGGCTCAATAAGAATTAATTAGCTAGCTTACGAGAGCATTAAAATGTTAAGCTTTATTACTGTCATAATGACATTTTAACTTCTGTTCCTAATTGTTGTCGTTTTTGTGCATGCAAGTGTTTTATATAAGAGTATGTGATTTAGAGCCACAAAAGCCTGTGATTAGATCTTCAACCCCATTTGTTAAATTTTCCAACAAATAATATAATTTTTCCTTAAAAGGAGACGTGAAATTTTCAAGGAAACTTTAAAAGCATAAATTGGCCAATCACCCATCGTTGCTAATGTACTTTAAGGGTATGTTTGGTTAAATGAATTCTACAAAATTATATGCAATTCATTTGCAAATCCAAATTTGTGTGTTTGGTTCAAATCAATATTTAATGGAATTCATTTCCAATTTCAATTTTTTAATTATATGGAATTGGACATTACTATTTCAAATCTTTAAAAAATTGTGAGGATTTGCAAATGAATTCCACAATTTTAAAACTATATTTTCATAAAGTCAAAAATACCCTTACTTATTATTTTTATTTTCAAATTCTATATTTGTCTTTCCCTACATTCTTTTTTTTACTACATTATTTTTTTAACTAAAAATATTATTTAACTAACTAATATTTTTATTTTTTCTTTATTTTTTCTCTTATTTTTTCCTATGCACATTTTTTTTTATTCTCTCCTAATTTTTCTCTACCCGTTGTTTTTTTATTTCCTTTTTTTTTGTTTTCTTCTTATTTTTTTCTTATCTATTTTTTTATATATATTTTATGTTCTCCTTTTTTTACCTAAAATAAAAATACTTAATTTGTCCCATTTTTCTCATCTCATTATTTTTTTCTTGTTTTTTATTCATTTTTCTCATCCCTTCATATAAGGTTTGAATAATAAAAAAATAATATGGTTGTTTTTTATTCATTTGTCCTCGAATTGTTCTTTATGTTGTTTTTTTTTTTTTCCTAATGATATATAATATGGTTGGATATGTTCATTTATGTTCTGGATATATTGTTGAATTGAGTATATTTTGGACTGAACGAGAACATAGGATCATGGATTATCCCATGTTGCAATTTTAATTAAAATAATTTGTTTTTAACTTATAACCAACCCATAATTTAGTTCATGATCCTTAATTATCTGGTGAATTTCGGTCCCTTGAAGTTCTATTGAATTTTTGCAAATTTTGGATTTATGTTTAGCCATGATACTCTAGAAAAAATTTCCTGTTTCTCTCTCTTTTTTAAATTTTTTTTTAATTAACCGTCATGTTTTGCTTATTTGAATCAACACAGAGCAACTGTAGTATTATTGAGCAAACACTGAACCGGAAATCAGTTTTGCTTTTAAAAAATATATTTTTAAATAATCACATTTGTAGTTATGCAATATGAAATAAATAAAAAATTAAAAAAATACAATCTATTTAAAAAGGGTATTTTTGACCAAATTAAAAAAGTAACTTAAATTCTAGATTTACACCAAATATAAAATAATAAAACATGAAATTCATTTCAAATGAACTCTATTGGGAATTCATTTAAACCAAACACACTTCATTAATGAAAATTCATTTGGACATGAACTCTATTGGAAATTTATTTAAAAATGAAATGAATTCCTTGATGTAATTAAACCAAACACACTCTTAAGCTTCTTCCTTTCATTTCCTTTATCTTATCTTTTTCTTTATGCTGTCCATGTCCATCATTCATACTTTTCTCCTTTTCAACAAAGAAAAAAGCAATCCGAATATATTAGTAGAAAATGACGTTGCTGTCCTTTCACTAGGAAAAAATTTTCCATGATCAATATTTTTTAATGCACTAATATATATATATATATATATATATATATATATATAAGAATATTAATATTCCAAGATTGAGTAGTTAAAGGAAAAATATTTTTTTCATAGCATTAATGATCGGGAAAAAGTATTTGTCGCGGGTTGCGATTCGCAACCCGTGATAAATACCATTTTTAACCCCTAAAAATTAATCTGTCCCCCTGAAAAGTGGAGCTCCAAAATTGTAATTTGACAAAAAAATTTTTGTCTCTTTCTGATTTTGCGACGTACAATAGAAGCAGAAGTGATATAGATTATTCAAGAATCGAAGTCGATTTGCTTTATAAAAAGAAGATATCAATGAACTTCTATGAAAAGGTTTCACGGGATTCAGCCAATTGTCTTGATCCTGGGATATCATTGAGAAATATGAATCCGTGTTATCAAAAGATTTCCTGCGATTATTTCTAGTATGGAATGAGTTGAAGAAGGTAAATTGAAGAAGGGGAAACCGACGTCTAACCTCCTCCTTAATGATCCCTGAGACCCTGACCACCAATGATAAAATGCCCTCTCATCATTTAAAAAAATATATATTGAGAATATATTAGGACTTTGATTTTTGTTATAGTGAAGGTCCAAAAAATCTAAAGAATAGTCCAAGCCAAAAGCAGAAAGAAATCCGCTGAATTGTTCACAGTAGACTAGAAACAGCTTTGCAATTTTATTCTGCAATAGGAACTTCTATACGATTTTTCCTAGTAGCTAGGATGATGCATTTACTTGTAAAAGCATATATCATTTCAGAGGCGATGCACCATATATCAGTTAACGCTTCATCGAAAATTCTCAAGAATTAAGGATCATTGAGAATGAGAAATAAAATGAAATTTAGTTCATTTTACTCGAAATTTACATTGGGTCAACCTTTTTTTTCTTTTTTATATCTTGGTGATTAGAATAAGAAAATTCTTGAAACTGAGATATTACAGAGTTTTGATAGGATAAAATATCATTCCAATTAAAGTTGGTCGACACATTTATACTCAAAGATCAAGTGGATTGAGATTTACTTTGATTTTAAATTTTATTTTCTTTCAATAAATATTTTTTATTAATAATTCTATAAGAATTTTATTTTTCTTGATAATTATTTTAATTGTTACTTAATTTTTATTAATAATATATTTGCTAGATTTATTTTCCTTTTTTAGAGTAATTTTATTTATAATATATGATTTACTTCATATTTTTAGGGTATATAAATATTTATTTTTTATATATAGATTCATGATATATGATAATTTTATTTTGTCGTCTATTATGGCTTAACTCTGCGGTTCATGTAAAAGTATTATCACAAATCAATGAATGAGACAATAATATTTAGAGTGTATTTGGTATAAATGAATTTCATAGGATTGTGAAATTTATTTGCAATTTCAAATTATGAGTGTTCCGTTTAAATAAGCAATTTCAACTTTTAAAATTTGTAAAATTGATTATAACTAGATCAAATTCTAACAAATGGTTATAATTTCCAAATGAATTCCACAACTTTTTAGTCTATATTTCAAAATGACTAAAATACATCTTACTATTTTATATTGAAAAATATCTTTTGATTTTAAAAGGGCATTTTTCGACCAAAATTTAAATTTTATTTATATATAACTAATGTTGAGCACTAAAGTCATTAAATCTGAATTTTGATAAAATGTTTCTTCTCATAATTCAACATTTATTTCTAAATACTTATGTGTTGAATTCTAAAATTTCACAATATTTTTCTTAAAAAAATTCATAAAATTTCTTATTTTAACAACTATAGTCTTCTACTTCACTTATAGCACTTTTTTCTTTTTCAATGAACACTTCTCTTCTATTCCACTACAAACTCTAATATTATATTTTATTATTGATAATACAAAATATTGAAGAGAGAAAAGTGTCTTCCACTGTGGATCAATTTCCACCAAATGAAGGTAATATTTTTTAGATTTTTTATATGCTATTTCTCTAATTATATTATTATGTCTTGCATTATTTATTTATACATTTAATTCTCTTCCAAAATATATTAATATGAGAAGAAGTCTCTGTATGAAATTGATAAAAGCAAGACCTCTGAGTTTTTCTTACATTTTTTTTTATATATATAATTCATGATATAGGGAAAGTTCATGTTACGAGGCAATTAGTTAGCAGGAAAAAAAATGCCATATCAATTGCTGATAAAGTCATGAAAGCTGAATTTAGTGTGTATGACTAAATTAAGTTGCCTATATATAATTCATGACTATATATAATTCATGATGCTGCCTATTAGTGTGTATGTATATTATATTTTGCTTTGAAACTTATTTTGAAATTATATGAAAATATGTGTAGCATTTTATTTTAGAGGTCCCAAATACTGACTCATGTAATTCGCTTTTCACATATATTGGTAATACACTGAAATGATTTTGGTTCCGTTGAATGTTTGAGTTTTAATTAAGTTGCAATTAAAATTTTTACTTAAACATACTCATAAATTGACTATTAATTTGAATGATTGGTTAACTTTTAAATTTTCATTTATTAAAATTTAATTACAAACAGCCTTAATAAAAAATATTAATTCGATATTTTAAAATTAAAAGAAGATAATTTTCAATTTCTACAAATCTATATATATATATATATATATATTAAATTCTGAGCCTTAAAATCATTCAACCAAAATTTTGATAAGTGTCTCTCTTCATATTTCAGCATTCACCTATAAAACCTTATGTGTTAAATTCTTAAAATTCACAATTTTTTTTATAAAAATATATATAAAAAATCATTCTAAGTATTATAATTAAAATAAAATACTGTTATATATATATATATCTTCAATACTAATCTATTAGTATTATAAATTAATTCCACCTCAAATTGCTCAAATTTCTCACTTTCCTATTATTATTGGCTCTCCTATTTTTTTTTTTTTATCATTCGATTTATTTTCTTCTTTCATTAATTATATTGAAAAAAAAAAGCCATAGGTTATGCTTCCCATATAATCAATCACTCAAAAAGGTAACCATTTAATCCCCTTTTATTTTATTTTTGATGGATACTTTCAAATTTTGATTTTTTTAGTGTTCGGTGATCCTAAAAATTAGTGTTATTATTAGCTTTTGGTGTGAACTTAGATTTTATATATCTTTCAATTTTAATTTTGATCATTTGATATGTAAATATTTAAATGTGTGTTTATATTGATTTCTATTTTAGGATGATTTTGATTTTTAATTGTGCTTATACAACTTTATGATTGTGATGTTATTGATATTAGGTGTTTGGATTTGAGTGTTTTTTATTTAATTATTATTTTTAAATAAAAATAGTCAAATAAAATTATTATAATAAAATTTTTCAAAGTTTATACTATTATAAATTATTTAATTAATTTATAATGTATAATTTATTAAAATTATTTAATTTTTATTTTAAAAAATATATATATTAT
>CATIWO010004275.1:0-10577 GCA_949673435.1 Macaranga tanarius | reverse complement strand
CATGAAAATGCAAAAAGAAATGCAATGATTCTAGTTTAATGTTATTTTGGTAGTGCTTCCTTCAGTTCAAACTATTAATTTTGATTTCTTATTGAGATATCCTAAAAAGTTTATTAAAGTTAGTTTTATACTAGCATTGTGTGACATTTATTCTATAGTCTTGAGTTGTATATCTTTAAATTGGAAAGAAATTCACTAATTTATGACAATTTGTATATGCTCAACATGTTTTGCTTGCTACAATCTTTATAATCATTTCTTATCATAGTTCACAGATTTAAAGGTGTAATTTGCTTTATTACACTGAGAAATAGTGTATTACCAAGTGAAGGCTAACTTCCTTATCTAGGTTCAAGAAAACTTATGAAGTAGAACTTTCAAATGATAAAGATGAGATGTTCGGATCTCAGTTATCGATACGACCTTTGGAGGTCTTTTGTCCATCTGATACATTTTTCTTTCTTTTTTAAGTATTCTCCCACCTTTCTTGCATTACTCAGCGTGGATACCATGGAAAAAATCCTTTGGATACTTGTACTCTTTTGTGAGTATTGGAGTATGTGAGAGCAATTTTAGCTCTTAGTTACTATTATCCTCCTTTTGGTGTTCCCCCGCCTTTCTCATATTACTTAGTGTGGATACTAACAGGAGTCCATTATAGATATTTATACCTATTTTGAGCATTGGAGTATATTTATTTAAAAAATCATTTCAATATCCAAGATTTGACTTCTCATCTTCGTCATTTAAAGGTTTGACTTCAAAAGGTTTCTAATTGCTTTGACTTGAAGCGAGCATTAGGTTAATTAAAGTTTAATAGTTCTCAGTTCAATATCGCTGACTGAACTCTTAGATTTACAAGGTAGATAAGAGAAGATCATAAGAGGTTGTAGTTCACAATGCATGTTTCGTATTTATGAACTTACTGCATCAATGGAGTTCTTTCAAATTCATAGATATAAAAAGAAATCAAATAGAGAGTGTTTGCTTTACTTGCCTGACATAAGAACTTCATCTGATGGCAAGTCATTTATTGTGTGATATTCTGGACTCTCCTTGATGGAAATTGAGGATTAAAAATCAGTACCAAGGTAGCAGTATTTATGCCTGGATTACAATGACCTTGAAGAGATAGTTGGAACTTAAAAGTGATTTAATATATCATTTAAGCGGCTAAGTATGGTTTGAATTATGTTAGTGGTAGTGGTGATGATTGGAGAAGTTAATTTGAGGATCAGTTGATACATAAAAAAGTAGCAAGTGGATAATTATAAAGAAAGGTTTTAAATTTATGTTATATAAATATATAATGATATATTCTTATAATATGTTATTTGTTTTTATATAAATTAATTTTTCTTTACAACATCAGCTTACAGTTATTGTTTTACAAATAGATTTGCTTATATAATAAAAATTAGAACAACTAGCAATATCATTTTATATATAATTTTTAGTATTTATAATTAAACCATGATAGCTAAAATTGTATCTATGGTATTATAAGTGTTAAATGATTTTAAAGATTAGCTTTTATTGTAGCATATATATGCAATACTTAGCATTTTTAATACTTTATGGAAGTGAATTTTTAAATGCATGTTAAGTATCATAAAATAGCCATTTGTTTCCACTTTATTTTGTTTCTATCCACTCACTAAGTATTTTTATACTCATTGTCTTAGCTTTTCAATGTTTTTCAGATTTTTTGAAAGGAAACAACTTGCTAGACTCATTGAAATTTATTCTTTATATGGTGTCTATGTAAGATTAAGTAGATAACTCAGCAAACTTTTATTGATTTGGATTTTTGTGAGTTATATATCTAGTTAGCAAATAGTTTTGTAAGTTTAAGTACCTATAGTTTTCATGAGAGAACATGTTATGTAAAGGATTTAATCATAATACAGTTCGTTGGAATTTGCAATTTGTGGCTTATAATCTTACTAAATACTTAAGTTTAAGCCATGTACATAATGAGTTTCTATTAGCATGTAGCAAGTTATGCCTAATCAATTTGATAACTGATACACACACACACACACACACACACACACACACATATATATATATATATATATATATATATATATATATACGAGGAATAAATGAGAAAATTATTGAATTGTGTAGTGATGTAGAGAACTTTAAGAAGAAGTCTTAGCTATAATAATTAGAGATGAAGAAGTTTTCAAGTTACTGTAAAGTCATTTATTGATTAAGGTACTATGATAAGAGCCTAACAAATTTTGATAACAAAAGTCTTCTAAAGGGGGAAGAATTATAACAAATTTACCCTTGAACTTGTACGGAGTATTGCATCCAAATAGACTAGAGCTTAGAGTCGACCTGTGGTTCATACTTGATCAAGGAGTGTGAATTTTGCATTTTTATGACACTTAAAATGAGTTAAATTATGAAAAAATGAAGAATATGAAGCTGAATTTAAGTAAAGAATAAGGATTTAAAATGTCAAGAAAGATGTGGACTAAATTAAAATAAATAATTTGCCTAAAATGAAATAATTAAAAGGTTGAGGATTAAAGATAACAAAATCATTTCATCAAGGATTACAAGGGACATTTATTAAGTTAGTTATCCTAAAGAAAATCTAGAAAATTCCCTAGTTTGTCATATTATAAAGTTAAAATAAGAATATCAAAAAGAAAGGAAAAAAGGGTGAAGGGAAGGAAAAGAGAAAATAAATTTGTCCCTTTTACTTGTGTATGAAAATTGATGATTTGGAATTCACATCAGGCTATTAAACTCCAATTTCCAAAGCTCTAAGTCATCCTTATGTGTTTGGAGGTTCAATTAGTAAGTGTATTGTGTGTAATGATTGATTTAAACTATGGTTCATGAGTTGAAATTTTCGGATTTGATATCTTGGTTTTTCAGTCTTAGTGATTATATCCTAATATAGGATACTCCAAATTAAGTGTTCTTTATGATCTTAAAATCTTAAAGAGCCCTCTAAACTTTGTCTATAAGTGCCAAGCTGATTAAGTCTCTAAGTTAGTCAAATAAGAGGAAATATTTTATTGCTCATTCTACCAGGATTTTTGAGCTAGTTGTATTCAGCTACTTATAACTCTTTATGTAATTATCCAATTGAGGTGACATTTTTAGAAATTATACTAGACACATATATCTGATACTATACAAAATTAGAGCTTAAAATTCTTTTCCTATAAATTCTAAAAATTTTTAAAAGTTGGTCTTGAAATCTTCCTTTTAGAATTATTGCACTAGAGTTATAAAGTTGAGTTTAATTTAATAGTTTTCATTTCATTTGGGGGGAAGGGGTTGTAAGAATAGGGCAATATGTATGATTAGTGCTAATCGCAAGCACATAGATTGCTCAAGTAATATAGTGATAAATAGAGTATCGATCTCATGAGAATTAGTTGTTAAGTACTATTTCACTTAGTTAATTATTTGTCTAAATAATCAGATTAAAGTTAAAATTGAAATCTTAAACCTAAAACCTAAGTTGTCAAAATTTAACCCTAAATTGAACTAAGTAATTCGAGTCAAAACTATAAACAAATGAACAGAAATAATATGATGAATGCATGTACTAAAATTTCACATTTCACTTGGTTCAGATATTAACTTTTTAACAAATCTCTTTAACCTAAGTTCGATTTTGTATATGATACTCGTCAACTAATATACTTATAAATCTTTCTCAAATAATTAAAAATTTATTTCATTAACTCAATTGTTAGCTAAAACTTATGGACACTCACCTCACTAAGTATAATCTAATAAATTATTAACTAAACTTAAGATCAATGATGAATCATGCCAAATCATTAACTAAACTTAAGATCAATGATGAATCATGCAATACTAATTAATTAAAGTCTCCCAACTCAATTAATATCAATAGATTTTAATCTAAGTCATAAGCATTAATCACCTCCCGGTCTTATAATACTTATTTGAATATTCAATATAAACAATAAACCAAAAAGCATGCATCACCTCTAGGTCTCAACATATATTAACCATAACCAATAGTTGAACATAATTAAGTAAAAGAACAAAATCTATAAGAAAAAAATCAACTTAGATTAAATTAAAAAATAATTGTCAATACATCCCCACACTACTTACATCAATCCTAGTATATAATGAAAATTTAGCCTAAAAATATCATGATTACAAGAGCAAAACTCATGAAAATTTTTGCAAACATCCTAAAAAAAATAAGAAGAAGAGATTAGAAACCCCTTTAACTTAATCTTGAAGCCCTTTGGATACACAAACTCCACGAACAATGATATTGTAATTGAAAACTAATCCTAACTAATTAATGGATGTTTTAAATACAAAGAATGATATGAATATTTAAGATGTGGTCTTAAATGTATATTATGATGATTTCCACGCCCCCAAATGTTCTTTATATAGGCATATCTCATCCTTGATTGAATTGAAAGTAGATTTGGTCTTCAAAAGTTAAATCATAGTTGAATTAGGATTTGTTGTCCAGTTTTGTTCACATTATATGCTTTTCTTGAGAATTTATCCCTCAAAGGTAATTGACTTGGCTTTACCTTTCTTCAATAAGTTGTATCTCTTTCTCTTGGCTCTTTCTATCATTTTAAATCACCTTAATCTGAATTCAATAGAGAAAGTTATAACCAAAATAGTAAAGAATGATACATCACGAAAGGTGATGCACACGACCATATTACTATGTAATATGATCATGTCACTATGTAATATGACCATGACATCGCATTTATGCTGTTAGTGTAGATGTGCCCTAGGGCTATTATTGTATGTGAATATTGTATATTCATCCCTATGGCAATAAAATATTAATTTAAATTTAGTGCTAAGTTTATTTGAATGTTTACCTTTAGTAATATGTTGAATGAGTTTATTATTAAGAGTTGATAATATAAGTGACAAACTCATTTGGTACATATGCTATAAATGTTCATAGTTGTTCGATTAATATATAGGTAGTATTAATCCCTAGATTATTACCTTTATCTATTTTCCTTGATCGGTATGTTTTATCGATAGTATGAGGTAGTGAGTCTCATGCTACTTAATATGAGATATCATAATAGACATGTGGATACTAATGTGATGGGTAGATCGAATTGTGACGTAAGATTTGTGATTGCTTGGAAATTCACTTTAGTCAACAATCATAAATGGTTTGGTTAGAGTCTGTTACAGCTTACATACTTGTGCTAGACACGTATGGATATAGAGTGTGTGGTGGCTCTAGTTGTTTATATATAAGGATGAGTGATCGGCCAAGATGGAATTCATTGCCTGGAAAGAACTAGGATAAGATCCTATGCTATCTGAGAAAGCTTCAAAAGTGTAAGATAGTTAGACGTATCAGCTATAATCCTAGTATCAAGATGGGAGACTAAAATCAAGAGTAGCCACTTAGTGTTGAGGAGTACATTAGAGATAGATTCAAGAAGATGTTTGATGATGGTACTTTGGCTAAGATTCTTTATGCTGAGATGAAAACTGTTGTAGAATAACTGTTGAGTTCTAAAGAGAAAAGGAATCTGTATGAAGCATCAAGCTCTATCAATGCCAAGATTGATGAAGGGAAGCGGTCATGCACACACCTGAGTCTATTGAAGAAGAGGATGATGAATATTACCAAGCCCTGAGAGGAGAACCATAACACCACCATAACCTCCTGCCAAACCAATCAATTTAACCAAGTTTGATCATTAAAAGAGGTCAATATGTTGGCCCATAGGATGACACAACTTGAGTTCTCACTGAAGGACAATAATTCCACTAAGAGCAAGGATTTCACTGACCTTCAAGGATGAGCCCTTACTAGAAAATTTTAAGCTGCCCAACTTCATCAAGTTTAATGGCACTGGAGATTTGAAAGTCCACTTGAGGCAATATGCAACTTTTATGGCACTAACAAAGCTTACTGACTCATAGATTGCCAAGTTCTTCTTTACTTTGCTAGAAGAGGGACCAAGAGCTTGGTTCTTTAACCTAAAAGAGGAAATCAAGAATGACTAGATGCTATTGTTTAAGGAATTTATCAACCAGTATGAGTACAACACTCATCTTAATTTCACTTGAAGAGATCTTGAGACCACCAAACATAAGCCTGGTGATAGCTTCTCTAATTATGTCACTAGATGGAGGGCAAAGGCAGCCCAGATGATAGTGATTAAGGGGTCTCTACTGCACTTTTGCAAGCATATGTTGTTTGCCCACTACCCTAACTTCCAAGCTCTTCATCAAGTCGGAATCAAAATTAAAGATGAGGAAGCACTTTAACCCAAAAATATCTGCCGTAAATCACCTCTACCTAGCCAAAATCAAAATATATATACCTGTACCACTGAGGTTAACTTTACCTACAACCAAATCCCAATTATGAATGCCCTTAATTAACCCAACCAAAAGTACTCAAACTTTAACCTGCACATGTCTAAAGTCTTCCAATGACTCTAGTAGAAAAACCTTTTAAAACCATTTAAACCAAGAGACTTACCTAACCCACTACCTCCTCACTTAGATATAAGCCTTTATTTCCATTTCTACCAGATTTCTGGCTACATTAATGATGATTGCCTTACCCTTAAAAATTATATCTAAGACGTCATCGACTCAGGAAAGATAGAAGATCTTGAGAAAAGACCTAATATGAAGACAAACCCACTCCCAAATTACTGAAATATGCCACCCCTACCTAGAATTAACACTATCTCATTAGGGTTACCTAAGAAGTGAGTGGAGGGATCAATCCATGAGATCCACGAGTCTGAGGATGAGAATATGGCTATAGAAGAGAAAGAACTCTTGATGATACTGGAACATGAGTTTTTGAACTTATTTGCTAATTTAAGTGATGATGAGAACTTGGATGAGTAACAGTACATCTCAGCTCCATATCATTTCTCCCTTAAAAGATGATAGATAGAAGAGTTAGGAATACTATAGTGCCACGACATGGGGATGAGATAGATTGCATTGACCCCTTTGAGGAATTAGATAAAGAGCTCAAGAAGTCAAAACCAATTAAAGTTTGGGATTTGCTAGGAAAACCATTTGGCAAGTATAACTACAAGGTGAATACACTACTCCACCCTATGCTCATGATCCTATTGAGGATAAAGTCCCAACTAGATGGGGAGAATAGTTCAATAAAAAAGATGGAATTGTGAGGATCCCTCTACAGTAAGATCAGCATGTTATAATGGTTAATGTCTAGCATGACTTTGATGGAGACGACAAGGTGGTTGAAAAGCAAGTTGTAGCTAAATCCAAGATTGACATATGGAAAGAGGAAGATGATGAGGAGATCCTATTCATGGGAGAAGACATGTTCGGGGTCAAAAAGGAAGACAAAGAATAAGAAAAAGAAGAGTTAGAATTTAAAGAAGTAGAAATAAAGCCAATCAACCCTCTGACATGAGATAGGAGAGCCCGCCAACCTCTGAGAAGAGAAAGAACAATCAACCACATGACCTGAAGTGGAAGAGTGTATCAGCCTCCTAAAAAGAAAAATTTTAAAGAAATAATGATGAAAGGGGAAGAAGAAATCATAGAAAGAGAATCCTCTGGGATAACTGAAGAAGAGAATGCAGTGCTTAGGCAAATTAAGAGGTCCTAAGCTCAGGCTAGCGTATGGGCTTTGTTGATGGCATCCAAAAAGTATTATGATGCACTTGTATGGGCTTTGGAAAACTTGAAGATCTCCATTAAAATCTCTCAAATTGATATGATAGCCTCTCTGGTCAAAACCTTAGCCAATGATATTACTTTTTCTAATGATGATTGTAAGGTGCATAATAGGCCTCTCCTCATCCAAGCAGTTGTCAAAGCAAAGCACACATCTTGCCTTATAGTGGATGATGGGTCAGCCATCAATGTTTGCCCTCTTAGGCTCTTACACAAGTTTAGGATTAACTTGACTGAACTAGAAGGCTTTGACATGATCATTTAGGCTTATGATGATTCCAAAAAGCCAATTGTGGGAATTTGCAAAGATGTTGTCACTGTGGGAGAAATAAAATATATGGTTGAGTTCACAATTTTGGATATTCCTCCAACTTTTTGCTTTGCTATTGGGACATCCATAGTTTCATCCTCTAGGAGGCATTCCTTCTACTATCCATCAGAAGATCAAGTTCCCTCTCAATGGTAAAGTTGTGGCTATTCCAATTGAAATCAACAATATCATTGCTTATTTGAATTTCGTTTCACCTAGGTTCCAAGTGTCAATGATACATGAAGATCGGGTTGACCCCAAGATTTTCATGATGATGAAGAAGATGAACTATCTGCCTAAAACTAGACTGAGCAAAATATATGTGGGGGTCCCTGAGTTCTCTAATTTCCCTAGATATATGAGCAAGCGTGGTCTAGGTTATTACCTAAAGCTGGTAAGGGCTCTAATAAAACTATCTTCGTGAGCGAGAAGTCAACTAAAAAGTATATTGGACAGCCTGAGAAAGGGGAGAAAGATGGCATCATCAAGCCTGGTTTTGAGATTTTTGTTGATGTGGTGGATTTTACTACTAAAAAGGAAGTGCCTAAGTTCCTGAATAGATCACTGAAGAGTAGATTGCATAACTAATTGACAATATGAATAAAGAGGCTGAATCTACTGAATGTGTTGATGTTGCTGCCATCATCGAGTCTAGCATAGAGAGTCATGTTATTGATGATGTCTATATTCATGGTCTTTTTGAGTTTGATGATGTATTGAACTCTAAAGTTAATGCAATGAAATCTAACTTTGCCTACATATTTGATGAGTTTGCTAATGGTAGTTTGCATTGCATTTATCTATACATGAGCATATTTGACATTCATTCCACTTGCACTAAACCATTTAATATTAGCATAGAAATTTAACCTCACATTTTAAGTATTTCAAAAGACGTTACCCCTGAGGAGAGGAGATAATTTGAAATAATATTGAAAAACTACTCAAAAGTATTCACTTGGATATTTGATGACATGCTAGGATTGACAGAGATATAGAACAACACTACATTTCGATCAAAGAAGGGTACAAGCTAGTCAAGCAGAAGTTATGGAGAATGAGACTTGAATGGATAGAGCTAGTAAGGGAGGATATAGCCAAGCAGATTAAAGCTAAATTTTTGGAAGTGGTTGACTACCCAAAGTGGTTAGCGAATGTGGTTCTAGTACTGAAGAAAGATGGGAGAGTAAAGGTTTGTGTGGATTATTGAGACTTAAACAAAGCTTGCCCAAAGGATGATTTTCCACTACCTCATATTGATGTCTTGATAGATAGTGCGGCTTTAGCATTAATATTAAGCATAATATATGGGTTTTCTAGGTACAACCAGGTCTTAATGGCAATAATTGATAAGTTAAAAATGGCCTTTATCATAAAATGGAGGATTTACTATTGTAGGGTTATGCCTTTTAGTGTGAGGAATGCTAGAGCGACTTACCAAAGAATGGCTACATTGAAGCTCTATGACATAATGCACAAGGAAGTAAAAGTGTATGTGGAAGACATGATAGTGAAGTCAAATACCAGAGAAGGCACTTTAAGGCTTCAAAAAAGTTCTTACAGAGGGCAGAGAAGTATAATTTGAGATTGAACCCAAAGAAGTTCATATTCAGAGAACTCCAGCAAAGGTATTAAGATTTGTAATAAGGTAAACAAGAATCAAAGTTAATTCAGATGAGGAAAAAGTAATCAGGGAAATTCCAATGTCAAAAACTAAAAAAGAAATTAGGGTTTTTTGTACAAAATTTAGTTCATTAGTAGGTTCATTATGAAGTTGACAGCCGTGTGTGAGCCTATTTTCAAGTTGCTATGGAAGAATTTGTTAGTATGGATGTGCCCTAGGGCCATTATTGTATGTAGACATTGTAATATTATCCCTATGGCAATAAAATATTCATTTAAATAAAAGTGTTTGTTTATTTGAATGTTTACCCTTAGTATCATGTTGAATTAGTTTATTATCAAGAGTTGATAATATGAGTGACAAACTCATTTGGTACATATACTATAAATGTTCATAGTCATTGGATTAATATATGGGTACTATTAATCCCTAGACTATCACCTCTGTCTATTTTCCTTGATCGGTATGTTATATCGATAGTGAGAGGTAGTGAGTCTCATGCTACTTAATATGACATATCAAAATAGACATATGGATACTCATGTGATGGGTGGATCAAACTTGTGACGTTAGATTAGTGATTGTATGGATATTCACTTTAGTCAACAATCACAATCTTGGACATAATGGTGCATATGGTCCTTTGACCTGAGGTGACACGGTCTTCCACATATGGTTGGTTAGAGTTTATTACCGCTTACGTACTTGTGCTAGCCACACATGGGTATATGGCGTGTGGTGGCACTAGTTGGTTATATGTAGGGATGAGTGATCGGCTAAGATGGAATTCATTATCTGGAGTGAACCGGGATAAGATCCTGTGCTATCTAAGTTATTCTTGATGAATAAGTACTTGGCCAGGTCAAACTTGACTTACCCGAAAAGTGTTTCGGTGCTAGAAAGAGTTTCTAGTAGAAGTCTTATTTTATCAAGAATTGAACT
>CATIWO010004154.1:0-40635 GCA_949673435.1 Macaranga tanarius | reverse complement strand
CTCTTTCAATAAGGTATTATCAATTTTAGGGTCTTGTTCAATTGGATTATTGGAGATTTAGGGTTTGTTTCACTTGGGAGAAAGGGTTTGTTTCAATTCGGTCAATTTTTGGTATTTTAGGGATTCTGCATGCGTTAATTTCGGCTTCTTTGATCAATTTTTGGGGATGCCACTCAACTGCCACTCGGATGCCACTCAGTTGCCACGTCAGCTCACTTAATCGCCCACATAACGGCTCATTAAGGGTAGTCAGAGTGGAGGGCTTTTCTGTACTATTTTTATAACGTTTTGTGGCTTTTTGTACCTCGAGTAACGTTAGGGGTATATTTGCACTTAGGGCAAAACGATAGGGGCTTTTTTGTACCTTTTCCCTTTATAGTTAATAGTAGTTTTTTATGGCTTTGTTATGGTGCAGATGTTTGTATAGAAACAAACGGTAATTTTACCTCCAATGAAGGGTTATTGACCTTCTGTACTAGGTAATGTCAACCGGTTACTTTCTAACGTTATAAAATTTGATTGAGAAAAACACTATTGCCAGCTACTCTGTTATGTTTTGTGACACAACAAATAAAAAATCACAAGTGAAAAATCATCATCATCGGAAGAAAATGGGAAGAGTTTAGTGATGATACCCATCCGATTGGCATCGCAATCTTAAACACAAGGTTCCTTTTCTTCTTCTCTCTCTGTCTCTTGCTTGTATGTTGCTTCTTTCAATTAAGGTTACAAAGATAAAGATGTAGAATTTTGCTTTCGTTTGATCAGATGATGCTCTTTTTCAGTTTAAGATGATCATGAATGGCTTCTAATAGCAGTACAGGTTTATGTTCTTTTGGTGCTGGGGCTATGATTAGCCTTTGCCATTGCTATTTGTTCCTTTTCACCAATCCTCCTTCTCTGGTGATCAAGAAAAATTCTATCCAACCTAAAAAGGTGGGTACAGTTTAAACACTAAATGTAAAGTGTCATGTTCAAATATCTTCATTCAATTGATGTCAGCAAATTGAACTAAAAAGAAAAATCAAAGAATACACAGTTTGAGAATTTTTCCAACTTGCAAACTGTAATCATGGTATATTCTGCAGAAGGGTGATCATATTGGTAAGTGTTCTAGGAGGTGTTGGCCTTATTGTATTTTTGCCAATATTGGTACTGCTGCTCCTTTGCATCGTAAGAGGGGCACTACAAATCACCTCCTAAAGTAGCAATCAACTTTTCAAGACACTGGTGATTTCAGTGATGTAAATCCCATCAAATATGGCCACTCAGGGGATCTGCATAGGGGTGTTTTGGAAAATGGAATCTCTATAGTCATCAAAAGAGTAAATTCGCAGTCCATTAAGAAGGAGTCATATGTATTGGAATTATAATTTTTTAGTAAAGTTTCACATCCTAGATTGGTTCCTTTCTTGGGACACTGCTTAGAGAGTGAGAATGAGAAGTTCCTGGTTTACAAATATATGCTGAATGTGAGAACAGCGCAAAAGCTGCTTTGTTAATAAATAAATAAATAAACAAGAGACTGATTGTTCAAAATTCTAAAATTTGTATTGGGGTTAATAGAAATCATTGCTGGTTCTTATGAACGCCTGTACTAATAGGCGCATGAGCTTTTATTTATATAATATGGAACTGGATTGGACATTTTTCTATTCTTGAACAATCTTGAATTACAAAAGCTGCATACTTCTCTTTATGAATGAATATCTGTGTTAGACAATAAATCTTCAATGCAATTGATGTTTCTACCTCATTCTTTCTTTCTTAGGTGTTTTGGGTGTGGATGTGTTTGTTTTTGTTGGTCTTGGTGTTGTTATTGTTGAAAATGAATCAGCAGGTCAGTGGATAGCTTAGTTGCCGATGAACTCCAACATAATGTCGGCAATTTTTGAAGTGAGACTACTGAAGGAAGGCCCCTGACCTCTCCATTGTACAGGGTACCGAACACTTAAAAAGCTGCAATTTGAATTGCTGCCGCTTCAGTTTTGCTATTCAGCAGCATATGTTCTATTTTAAAAATCATGGGAGTGGGAAGGATTGGCGAGGACGTCAAAGCTAGATGGAGGAGGTTTATTGCCAAGATCTTCTGAGATTGCTCCCATGTTTCAGTGATAGCATTGGTAGAGTCATCATATTCCAGTCTGTCAATTAATTTTTTATAAAGAGCAGGTCTCCAGAACTGGGGGTTCCAGGGCCAAATCTAATTATGGCACACAGCATATCTGACATAACTCCACCATGAAACTAATGTATCAAAATCCATAAATCAGCAGAAAGGCTCTTGAATGCATATTGGGAAAAAAGACATGCACCTTTAACAAAAATATTGGAAGTGGGCTCTTGAATGCATATTGGGAAAAAGCACATGTATCTTAGCGCAAATGTGAGAACCAGTTATGGTAAAAAAAAAAAAGAACTAGTGATATGGATATGTTCCAATCCTCCCATGAGTTCCCATCTCTTCTTTTATGGTAGTGTAGGCGGCGGGGGTTCAGCGCGCGCCCAAGTGTTCGGCGACCACGACACTGTGTGGACTCAGGGCCCACTAGGAATACAACTTGGGCCTTTTGACAGGCTTTGGTTGGAGAATGGAGTCGCCACCCGGGTGAAATCCGGGAACACTTTTACAGCAACTGGATCCCAAGGAGGGAGCCCAGTAGCCGTCCTCAGAGATTGGGTTCGGAAACTGGGTATGGGCTTTTGAATGGCCCACCCGACCTTGCGATCGGCCTCCGTTTGTGTTTTATATTTTATCATTTTTAATTATTTAATTATTTCTTGAATTACATGCAAATGACTGTTTAATCTAAAAAGTTTTCAAATTTTACAATTCAGTCCAAGTTTAATTTATTAGTCCATTTTCATGCAATTAAATTGGTTAAAGCATTCATACATCCAAAAATAAAACATAAAAAAAAATAAACCATACAAAGAAAAATGGGGGAGGAGAAATGATTACAACCTTTTAAATACAGTAATAAAATAAATGACTAAAGAAAGGGAGGGAGGAGAAATGATTACAACTCTTTTGATACGAAAATAATAATATTAACAATCACCACGAACCATAAACTGAATAACATATTAAATAATGATAAAATACACAAATGAATATGGAAGCTAGATAATGTAAAATAATAAACAAGAAAACAAGAATTTAACATACAAAGAAACTCCATATTATTCAGAAAGCAGAAATTTAAGCAAAAGATGGAAAGTTCATGCAAGAAGATGATGGAGTGAAAACAAAGTCATTCTGGGACACAGAGGCGCACCCCTCTACATTACAGGGGTATGCGCCTTAATGAGAAAGGGCGCACGCCTCATCACAATGGGGCATATGATCATTTAACGGTCAGAAATTCAAAATTGAGATGCTACAGTGCAGAAGCGTGTGCTTCTGCAAATAGGGGCGTGCGTGTCTACATAGAGGCGTGCGCCTCTATGAAGGCACACACGCCCTCTAGTCAAGAACAGAGTAACTTCATAAGGCTAAAAAACTCAAAATAATGTCTCAAATCAACATGCAAAGACCGAAAACGAACTAATTGCTTAATGAACACCAATAATAAATACTCAAATGAATCACGTAACAATTTAACAATCAATAATTGAACAAACTAAATTTTAAAAGAGAAAAGTAAAAGAGGGTTACTGTGAAGCTTGAATTGAGTGAACTTTTGCCCTCAGATAGTCCAGATTGCTCATTTCTTGTCTCCGGTTTGGATTCGGTCCACAGATGGTTTCTTTGGATTTTGGTTTTGCCTTTTTTTTTTTTTAGTTTTTTTTCTTTTTCTTTCTCGCTTTTTTTCTTTCTTCTGATTTGGCCAAAAAAACCCCCCCTTCTCACTTCTACAGACTTCTTACTTATAGGCCCTTCTCACTCTCTTCCACTCCCTTTCTTCTCTCCCATTTACCCCTCATTAAGCTGCCATTATGGCGGTAACTTACAGAACGTGGAACAGTTGTCCCACGTTCCACGTTCTGTGCGTTACTGAATTTATTTTTTTTTGTACTCTACGTCACTAAGGCGTGCGACTCTAACGCACAGAGGCGTGCGCCTCTATGACGAGGAATGAGCTTGATCTAGTTCGGGCTGAAAGTTTTGGTTCACGGGTTGGGTTAGGTGTTTGAGGCATGCCAGGTGAGTTTTTTGGGCTTTTTCAAATGGGTCCGAATCCAATCATTTATCAATCTGGGCTTAAATGCAGA
Organism: Macaranga tanarius; assembly: GCA_949673435.1. Taxonomy (NCBI): domain Eukaryota; kingdom Viridiplantae; phylum Streptophyta; class Magnoliopsida; order Malpighiales; family Euphorbiaceae; genus Macaranga; species Macaranga tanarius. The sequence continues at coordinate 36,420 of CATIWO010004154.1, read as the reverse complement.
CTTTCATCATTGGACTTTGGCTACGCGGGCCGGGCTGAACCTCATGTCCACAGGTAGTCATAAGATACAACATATGAGATTTGCACCCATCTCTTTATTAATTCATTTGCTATAGCTTGAACTTTAAACTGCTAAACCATGGGTACAAAAAGTGAAAAAATCTGATAATTTTGAGCACACCAAATCGTTAACATTAAAGGGTTGCCTAGATATGATTTAAGACTTGTGCTTAATTTCTTCCTTTACTCATAGAGTCACTGCATGTTGGTTGTTAGTTTTAGTAAAAAATAAATAAATAAATAAAAATTTAGATTATCACTTATGAGTGTGGAATACTGCAAAAGTGAATCCTATCCGACCTTCTTGCAGTGATAATCCAAAGAAACCTTAGTGATGCTGCAGAAATTTAATCCCAGCCTCAGCTTATACCATTTGATCTTGACCTCAATAGCAGACTTATGCTTAATTAGTAATTACATGTGATTATGATTTCTCTTTTTTTTTTTTTTGGTAAAAAAACCAAAAAGAGATTTCTCAGTTCCTAAAAGATAACTGGAGGACACAATTGAAATCAACAAAAGAAAAAAAAAAAAAGGGTATTTTCTTGATTATGTACGGGTAGTCTCACTGAAAACAAAAATAAGGGGAGGATCGTCCCTGCACGCTGTTCTTTCTTTTATGTTTGTGGCATTGTCTTCCTTTCCAAATGTATTGTTCTACGATTTTTTAAGCAAATTCTTTTTGAAGCTTCATATCATGCAGCAGACTCGGGATCACCTATACAAGTGCTATCCGCTGCCTGGTGCTTGCTGACTCAATAATGCAGTTTCATTCGAGTCTAGTTGATCCAAACTCCAATCACATATGGTCCCTAAGCTGAAGCCTGACAATTTCTATATTAGCAATTTACGGGTTTGACACGGGCTCTAGACTTTAGAGTGTAAAAGGAGAAGGTGGAGAAGGCACAAATACAACATAAAAAATTAAAAGTTTGACCTCTTCCTCTGATTTTTCTGTAGGAATTATGCCAACCCTTCTTCCCATCTCTAATTTCTTCAAATACCCACAAGCAAGTAACACAAACCACACTAGAAGAATCAATCTCAACCCCTAAATCAACCATTTCATTAAAAACCATCAAAGCAGTCCTTGCAAAACCATTTTTAAAATAACCATTAATCATAATATTCCAAGAAACCACTCTCCTCTCTTTCATTGCATTAAAAACTCTCGTCACAGCCTCCTTCTCTCCACAATTCATATACATTGCCAACAAAGAATTATCCACATAAGCACATGAACCAAACATTGACACAACAACCCGCCCATGAACCACTTTACCCAATTCAATCAACCCTTGTTCACTACAAGTTTTAATGACAACTGGGTATGTATAGTAATCCGGGAGACAATGTCCTGTCTGAATCATTTCAACAAACACCCTTAATACATCAAGATAAAGTTTATTATTGACATACATTATCATTAAGGTATTATATAAGTAGTACTAAGAACACACTTGGTTTGGGCAATTCGTCGAACGTTTTGTGAGCATATGGGATACTCTCACAGTGCATACAAGAACGAGAGAGGCTTGACCGGAGATCGGCGGAGGTGGATTCGCAGTGATGGTATGGGCATGGAGTTGTTTAGTTTCTGTCGGAGATTTAGTGGGTGCACAGTGTTTCAGAAGAGAAAAAAACCAATGTCATTAATGAACAAATGAAATTTAGGCGGGGCTAGATTTAAGCCACCCACGCCGTTTTCACATTATGTTAGTGGCTCTTGATTTGATAACTGGAACCACCAGTCATTAGTTAAACAATTCAAATAAAATGATTGATTTGTTAGGTAACAGGTTTTTTACATTATCGGTTATAATTAAATTAAGGTTTTTACTGCATTACAAACTTTGTACCTTCTATTAGAATTACAACCCTTAAATTATTTTTTATTTAATTTTTTTTTTTGTCAATTTTTATGCCCTGAGGGTTCCTGGGAGAGCGGGTGGAGGATTAAACTCCACCCTACTACCTGGATATCTGGTGTTAAACCCTACACGGAAAGGATGTTATCCGATGTTATACCTCACACGGAAAGGATGTCATCCGATATTATACCCCACACGGAAAGGGTCCTAAGGATGAATCCTTAGTTTTTTATTTAATTACAACGTTGATTATTTTGATATATTAATACATATAAAATATATTAATGGTTATAATTAAATAAATATTAATTTAACAGTCTTAATTTCAGTTGTATAGATACTAACTGTTTGTACTATATAATGACTCATTAATTAATTCTATTTGTAGGTGTACAAATATTTGCAATATAGAATGATTTTATATAGCATAGAAAATTCTTATATGTTAACAGAATAAAAATGAAAGGAGATGAAAATTTGATTTTAAAATAAGGGAGAGATATGTATAAATTATGTTAAATTAGAGGAGAAAAAAAATGTAATTTGCTTGAATTAAAATAACAAAAAAATTAAGGGAGGTGAAAATTAGTTGGGAATTAAAAAAAAAAAAAAAGGAGTTGTGTAGTTTTGAAGCGGAGAGGCCATGATAAACTGTTACGGAAGTGCTCCCATAACAGAGCCGCTCATTTAAATATTGTGAGAAAAGTAATCGAACGTCTCAGGACTGCGACTGATTTTCAAGCGGAAGGAAAAAAAAAAAAAAGAAGGCTCGATTCCTTTTCTCTATATTAAAGGTTTTATCTTATCTTCTTCCACATTATTAGGGTTTTTTTGGTTCCTCTTTGATTTAATTTGAAATTCAATTGAATGTCAGTGTTTAAATGTGCTTCAAACTCCAAATTTATTTTTTTTTAAAAATTCTTGTACCTAAAATTTTGGTTTTACTTGTCTCATTAAGCAGAAACGTTTTGATCTGCTTTTTCAAATGAAAAGCATAATTTGGTTTTTTTTTCTTTCGCTTGTTGTCTTTAGCAAACTAATTTTCTTGTTTGATACTGAAATTTGTAACTGTAGTTTGTTTCTGAGCTTGAGATGGAGGAAAATTTACTAATTTATTGAAAAAAAATAATGATTTTGATTTATTTACTTGTTGTAACAAGTGGTTAACTTTGTTTATGCTGAGCTGAACGATCTTTTTTTTAAATTTTTTTTTTTTTTTTTTTTTGTTGTTGTAGAATTGAGAGCTAGTGTGTTTGTGTTAGTTTGATGAAATTGGAGCACGATGGCAAACTATTCAGGAAAAGAAGCCCTTTCAAATGGGTCTGTCTATGTTTGTAACTTGCCTCAAGGGACCGATGAGAATATGTTGGCTGAATATTTCGGCACCATTGGGTTGCTAAAGGTATGCAGTGTCATACATTCTTAAGTGGAATTGCAATTCATCCTTATTTTACAACTCTTAGCATTTCTTTCACTTTATGTTGTGGGTTACTTGTGTACTCTTATGTTTAATAGAAAGACAAGCGAACAGGACGGCCGAAGATATGGTTATACCGGGATAAAATGACAAATGAGCCTAAGGGTGATGCTACAGTTACATATGAGGATCCACATGCTGCTCTTGCTGCTGTTGAATGGTTCAACAACAAGGATTTTCATGGTAATCTTATTGGAGTTTTTATGGCAGAGTCCAAAAGCAAAGATGACCACACTTATAATTCAGGGGCTAATGCAAGTGTTGTTGCTGATTTTGGTGGGATGGAGGAAACTGCTACGGATATGAATGATGATGGTGGAAGGGGTAGAGGCAAGGGTGATGCTCCAGGGAAATCATGGCAGCAGGAGGGAGACTGGTTGTGTCCAAATACAAGGTCTGTGATGTTGAGATTGGTGAGCAGCTCTTTCTTGCTCTTATGTAGACTCAGTTTAGATTTTCTTTATAATAGTTGTTAATCGTTATATCAATAGTTTCTCATGCTCAACTCTTGTAGCAATTGTTCCAATGTAAATTTTGCCTTTCGTGGTGTGTGCAATCGTTGTGGAAGTGCTCGACCTTCAGGAGCCTCTGGTGGCGCCGCAGGAGCTGGTCGTGGGAGGGGTCGTACTGGCCAGAACTCTGGTGGCCATGGTCGGGCAGTTACTGGTTCTACAGGACTTTTTGGTCCTAATGACTGGCCTTGTCCAATGTGAGACCTTCCATTCCCGGTTTCCATTTTCTGTTTGCTTGTGATCTGCAATGAATAATTATATTTCACAATTTTTAATTGTTCAAATATTTTGCTGCTTACAATTTACTTCACAATCAGATTCAGTCATTTGCGTTGTGTAGTTTATTTTGCAATGAATAGGGCGACAGTTGTGTAATTCATGTGGATGCATTACCAAGTTTAATCAGTGGCATTAATCAACTAAACACGGGGATTGAAATTCTTAATGACTCCGTATAGGGTGGTATTAGGCTTTGTGAAGTTGTAACTGATGTTGGGTTTCAGATAGATGAATGTTGAATCAAGGCCAATAGATATTCATATTGACTAGAGAGATGGCTTTTTTCTTTTTTAAAATTATTGTATAGATAAAATTTTTTTTTGTAAGCATTAAATGCTTCTAGTCATAATACAGTGAAATAAGAAGTCAAATATAAGAAAGTCCATGAAATCTGCATTTGATTGAAAACACTGATAGAAGTCTGATGACAATAAAATGTTTTCAGAGCGCAACTTTGCAGATCTACAGAAGTTCTTTTGTCTTTTTGATAATCTTATTTGTCTCCTCCAAGCTTATCAAAAAATAGCAGGATCAACTTTGTGACCTTATTCATTCTGATAAAAGGGAGAAACTTCATATTGGTCTTGTTTGAATCATTGACAACAGTCTTAGCAACTTTTTTTTATTCCACACCTTTTGAGTCCATTATCTCAGCCCAGAACTCCTTTTGGCCCTGGGAAAGTGAGAGTAATTAGTTCTTGTTAAATTTTCTTGAGAATCTCCTCCTACCATACTTGGTCATCAGTGCTAAGTTCATTTTTTTATACAGTTATTAAGTTCGTTTGCTCCACCTTCCTGCAGAAGGATTGAAAGTCTGCTTTCGTTCGCCATGTGCCTTTTCTCATCTCTTCTGAACCATGGGATTCATTTGATCCAATAAACATAAGATAGACAAATAAACGATTTGTTTAATTGAAAGGGGAGCCAGATTGACAAATATATTTCTGTTGGGTAACCGATGACTAAAAAAAAAAAAAGGAAAAGAGAACAAGTCAAGTGAAGTCCTTAGAAGTGAATTTTGGGAAGGACCACATGTATTTCTGATGTAAGATCTAATTAAATGCTGATGGAGGAAGAAAAGAAAGCAGTTTTTGGCAAATATCTTGTGAGATAAGTCTGAGGATACAGTTATTTTCCTGTTGGATCATTGTAAAATGTATCAGTAGTCAGTACTATAAAATAGGAATCTGGTGAGACTCTAAAACCTAACTGTTTGGTGAGGTGCTAGATTGCGCTGAAGAACTCTTGCGCTGTTACTTGGCCAAATGTTTCCTTGTATTATTGGCTTGAAAGAAACTTTGAATGAGTAGTTTGTGATGTCAATATTGATTTGCTGAAGTTTATTGGAGTGCAGTTTCAGTGACAGCTGCAATTGCACTATCTTATACCAAGAGTATTAGTGGAGTTTGGTATGACAGCTTAGGGTGATAGGTTTGTGCTTTACTGAGGAGCATTGTTTTTTTGGCTCTATTGGGCCATAAACTTGAAGCGGATTTTGGGTTGAACCTTGTGCATATGTTTGATAGTTGGCAAGCTATGCGGTCCTAAGTGCAAAGTGAAACCTATTTTACCATTTAGAAGTTTTTGAATTGCATAATAAATAGATTAACCACATTCTATTCTCATTTCTGATGTTGTTATCATTGCTTTTAATTTTTTCCAGGTGTGGCAACATCAACTGGGCAAAACGTACAAAGTGTAACATTTGCAATACCAATAAACCTGGTCATAATGAAGCTGGTGTAAGGTATATATTATTATTTGGCCTTTTTAATTCATTTGGTATTCCTATCAATAAGTGATAGTAAAATTATTGTGTATGTTATGGTTGCCTTCAATGAAATTTTTTTATCTAAAAATGTTTGTTGACTTGGGACAGCTTAGAAGAGTTTTCTGAAACAAATTTCAAAAATGGAATTGTCTATAGATATTTGGAAGATGAGGGTTTTTGAAGCTGCAGTTTTTTCTGCATTTAGATTTGGCTATATGGCAAGGGGATAAAATTATACAACTTTTGAGCATCACACTAAGAGTTACAATGGCATCATACAATCTAAACACAAGGATTGCTGGAATTTTATTCAGTTAAGTGCTGAAATTGTGATAGAAAGATCCTGAATAAGAGTTTGAGCTTTCTAGTCCTATGAAGATTTTTTTGAACTTATTTCTTGAGATAAACTTGTTGATCCTTTTTGAGCTCTGCATCCTTCAAAGATGTAGTTTGTAATTGTGGGAATGGAGAAATAGACTCCTTATAGCTGACCCCAATTAATTTGGGATTGAGGCTTAGTTTAGTTGAATTGAGTTGCAAAGAACATTGATCAATTAAATCCTGAATCAGGTCGTTATGTTTTTAAAAGAACGTTATTTGTAATCCTAGATCATTGCTCTGTATTCTTCTTTTGTCCTTTGTAAATTAACACAATGCCAATTTAATTGGGATCAGGTATATAAATTCTTTCTGTTTATTTTTATAGTTTTATGAGGCATTTTAGAGAGGTTTCATCTCATTTGTTTGATTCTCAACCACTTATTTGAGTTGTGATCCTTGGCTTACTTCTCATCTTTTTCATTCTTGCGACTTAGATGTGCTCAATCTTATATGCGGTGTTTCTAGATGCCAATGTTGGATGATGATGTGAAAAAATCATTGCAGTTGTTCTTTTCTGTCAAACTTATTTTGTGTGGGTGCCAACTTGATTTTTGTACAAAGGCATTCTTTCTTCATCTGGTCTTTTCAGCATCGTCATATTTACGATGCATATTCTGTGAACAACTAATTTATTTATTTATCTATTTTTAAAATTTTTCTTGTGTAGTAGATCAAATATTCACCGGTGATAGCTTGTTGTGTTGTGGTTTGCATAACTTTTCTTATGCAGTCACATAAGATTTTTCCACTCCTCTTTTCAACCATCCTGGCTTAATCTTATTAGTGAATTTTCATTCTTTCCATTGCTTTGTATGATAGAATCAAGGTGATGAAAGTGGTTGCTTTGCAAGATTCTCATTTTCTGAGTTTATAACATCATTAATATTGCAATGTGGATACATACTCTTTAGATTGGATGTTGCTCTAGCATTTGACTTATTCTAGAGTTGGTTTCATTTATTAGCACCATATCATCAATTTTAAGTATTTTCCATGTTTACTCTTTTATGTGCTTTGCCAGTAATCCATGTCCAAAGCCAAAGGCTAAGGGTTCAAACTGATGGTGTAAAATAAATTTTATAGGAGTTCTACATTTTTGCCTACTCTATCTTTTCTGCTTTATTATGGGTGTATATTTCTTTTTCTGTTTCTGAATATTTTCTGTTAAAGAGTGTTTGGGAGTGCTCACATTTTTATAAGTTGACATGGACAAAGATAATAAAAATTTCAATAGCTTCTGCTACTTCCAGTCCGTCACTGAAGTGCTTTCTGGCTTATCATGCTTGTGAGACTAATCTCTTTGAAGATTGATGATTTTCAATTTGCAAGGGAATGTAGTTGGTGGTCTATGATGTGTTGGTAATCGGATGTTCAGAATTGTCTGTAATATCATATCAAGAGAACACACATGAGAAGAAAGTTGTCATGTGCATAGTTGTTGAATTCATGTGTTCTTAATTTGAATCATACTATCTGATTCCGTATTCTAGCTATTTTGTTTTAGAGAGAGTTGCAAATGCACAAGAATAGTGGCCAAATCTAGCAATTTTATTATGAATAAGTTAGACTGATACAAATTGTTTGATTTCAGTAAATTCTTTTCTTATCTAGCCTGTAACTCCAATTTTATTGTGATCCCAAGTGATTTGATTGAGAATATTTTCAACAGAAGCCAAATACTTAACACAGGCCTAAACTGTAAATGAAAGCAGACAAGTCTTGCTATTGTATGCATTTGCATCTTGTGTTCCTATATCAATATTCCCAACTATTCCATGATCCCCCAAAACTACATGGTTTTTTCTTTTTGGCATTTGGCTAGATTATATGAAGTGCATGGTGCATATTTTTTAACAAATTAATCTGTACATGTTTCCACGTTTATTTGTTTTATATAGGCATTTATGATTTATAAGAGTTGATCATAATGGGGACTTGTGCATTTCATATTTTATAGGAAACCACGCTTGCAAGTTGGCCATTTGATCTATTATATTTATCAAAATCTTGTATATTTTTGTGTATTTTGTTTGTTTTACATGGAAATGCATTATATTTAATTGATTTTGAGAATTTATACCAAATCTTATGATCTAGATTCAATTTTGGATTCTCAATCAACAAATGAGGATTTCAAATTCTCAATTTGAATTTTGGTTTGACAACTATGGTTCTGTGGTCTTGCATTTTTATTGAATGACCGCAGGAAATTTGTGAATGTAAGATATGCCCAACTTTGGAGAAACTTGTGAATGTAAGATATGCCCAACTTTTCTTTTGGCTAATAGAAGATAAAAAATCTGCGTCACTTTCAAATTAAACAATATAGCATAATATTAGAATTCCAGTCTTAAAGGTAACAGTAAATTCTACTCCACATATATATATTTTCTCCATTCCACCAAGAATCATTTTAGTTTTTCAGTATTCAGTTTAGGATAGAGCTTCAGTTCCTCCTGGGTCCTGTCCTTTTTATCGTTTCCACAGTTTTGTTGAAAAGTCTGCTTAACAGTGTTTATGTCTGCCATTGCACAGAGGAGGAAGGGGTGGTGGCTACAAAGAACTTGATGAAGAAGAACTAGAAGAAACTAAGCGACGACGAAAAGAAGCTGAAGAAGTAAGATCTACTTTTACTATCACAAGTTTGGAATCACTTAAGGCTTTCTGGTTTTACAGTATTTGCAATCCCATGTCAGGATGATGGTGAGCTATATGATGAGTTCGGCAACCTGAAAAAGAAGTTCCGCGCCAAAACTCAACAAGCTGAATCTGGACGGGTGCTTAAAGGTGCTGGTCGTGCAGGATGGGACGTTGAGGAACTTGGTATGTGAATATTGCTCGACTCTGTTTCCATTTTTTTTAAATAATGTTAGCTTCATTTTTTTAAGAGGCAACAGGCAAATTGTCATTATGAAAAATAGTAGTTGGAGGCTTGGAGCTATGATAAGTTATTTTCGTGGCTTATTATATCACAAACTCAAAGATAGCTGTTTCAAGACTGAAATTAATTGCATTGAGATAGGATGTAAATATTAATCTGGCTGTCAGCATGTACCTCATTTTTTAATGGTACATGTCTGAATATGTGATTGATGTTCCATCCGCTATTACATTATGGTAATTAATGGTGGCGGTAGATATTTTTAGTGTGGGTGTTTAGGAGCATAAGCAACTCTAATATAAGTAGTTTAGGTTTAGTGATAAGAGAAATCCTGAACTTTCACCCATTGTTTTGACTCTATCACAAACTTCAATTTTTATCAATTATATGCATAAACTTCACATTTGTTACATGTTTATCATGTGACCAACTGGGTGAGAATTTGGACTTGGTGACTGGTGGCAGTTGTTTAATGGAAAAAGAGAAAAAAAACTCAAAACTGATTTTTGAAGCCATTTTCAATTCTTTTTGTAGAACATCCAAAATAAAAAAATCCATGACACTCCTAGTTTCAATGCTAGGAAATGCCTATCTCATGCTCTAAGCAAGTTCTATTTGTCTCATCTTAGGAAAAGAATGTATTTCAATTTTTGTCATACTAATCTCATGTCTATGAAATATGGTATGATTTTAATTTTATTATTCATTGTAGCTTCTTTCTCTATGAATAGTAAATTTTTGCTGTAAAGAGTAAATGGGACCCTAAAATTGGAAGATTAGGGGAAGCTTGGTAGTGCAGTTGGCCCTTTTATTTATATTTATTTATTTATTTTTTAAATGTTTTTAATAATTGCTTTTTGTACCAACTTTAGGAAGAAGTATGGTTTATCATGCTTTAGCCAAAAGCAGGTGGAGATAAGCAGATATAGTAAAAATATAAAAATAAAAATAAAAATTTAAATTTCCAAAAGCTGGGTTCTTTACAATGATGCCAAACGGATCCATAAACATTTTTTATTATGCTGTTTTGTTATGTTAAAGTTATAATTAAGGATGAATAGTTTTGATTTATTTACTTTAGCATGCAAAAATATGTGATATCTTATCAATTTCCATATTTAATCACTATCAATTTCCATATACAATCATCTTTTCTTGATCTAATTTTTGCCGATTACATTATGAAAATTATTATGTAATGATTTATTTGGTACTCAATTCTTGGCTGCACTATGCTACTACAACTCATTAACACCACCATCAATGTTATTAGTGCTGCTGTCAGCACCTCCACTGGATGAATCTTATTGCAAATATCGTTGGTAATGCTTGTGTTTGCTTCTATAAGAACAGTTTTATTGTTCAGTACTGATCCTAATAATAGGACTTGGACCTCGCAGTCTAGTTAATTTCTCAGGTTATTTTTTTTTATCAAACTCTTTTAGTGTTCATGCTGCATCATCCGAACCTACTTCTGTTTGCACAGAAAATGGAAGACAGTCTTGTACCCTTTAGTTTATCTTTAGAAAAATTTTGCAAGTTGACAGCATATAATTTTTGTTTGACCATGATGGTTATTATTTAGGTTGGTGCTTGCTTGTGGGAGCAGTTTGCTTACTATGGTAACAAAAATGATATTTACAGGTGTGGTTGATAGAGATGGCAGAGAGAGAAGCAGAGAGAGAGGGAGGGAGAGGGATGATAGGGAAAGCAGCAAGAGCAGAGAACATAATGGCAGGGAAAGACGCAGGAGTCGAAGTAGAGAGAGGGATAGGGGTAAAGATAAAGACCGTGATTATGATTATGATCGAGATAGAGAATATGGTCGTGACAGGGACCGAGACCGAGATCGGGACAGGGACAGGTATCGCCTCTGAGGATGGCAACAAAAGGTTCTGAACTTTTGAAGGTTAACGTTTTTCTGGTAGAACTGAGCCTTTTTGTGGTGTAAGTTATGACACTTGATCATAAAGTTTTGGTGTAATTGTCATTTTTGTCTTGTTTAAAATTCAAACATTTGTGCTGCATTTCTGACTTTAATAGAAGTTAATACTTCATATTTGATCAAGGAATTGGTCAATGGATTATGGAGGCAGTTTACAGGTACCATTTTTAATAAACTTGGTATGTTGTTGGCTTTGAATGCATCTTAAGCTTTTCAATACATTGGCAAGATTATGATTATAACTTTTGGTTTCTGTTGAAGCTAAACTCGATGCTTCTACTACGAGTTCTTTTATTTTTGGTCTGATTGGTTTAAATGGTGCGGCTTGTAAGTTGTAATTGCATTGACTAAGATTTTTGTGGTTCTCAAGTTTATCTCATTATTAGAGCATTTATTGAATATTAGAGAATTGGATGAACAATTCGAGTCCTATCCAGACAAATTTGGAACGCGTTCGTTTGTTATATTTTTACAACCAATAATGACAAAATATAGTATTTTTTTTCTTTCTTTTTTATTTTTATTTATTTATTTATTTATTTTGAGAATACTTTCTTTTTTATTTTTAACAAGAGATACAATGTTCATATACAATTTTTTTACACGACATTCTATCAATTCAAATTACAACCATCATATCAAATTATCAAACTATTTAGGTTTAATATATACCCAGCTCCCTGAACTTGCTAGTTTTTTTCACTTTGGCACATCAACTTATGATTTTGCCATTTCAACAATTGAATTTGTCATTTTTTTTTTTGTCTAAAATACACTAATATAATGATATGATATATTTACCACTCCTTGTACTTGTAGATTTTAGTCAGTTAAACACTTCTACGTGTCATATGCTGATTCGCTAATGAGGAGACAGAGGTTTAAAAATTAGAAAAGTTCAAAAATTACATTTTAGAAAAGTTCAGGTGTTAGAAATGACAAAAGCGTAACTTGAGGTGTCAAAGTGAAAAAAACTGACAAGTTCAGGAGGCTATGTATGCATTATGCCAACTATTTATACAAATTTATAAACAACTATGATTTACATAAACCCATTCAAACACATAATTCTTACAAATTAATTCAAGTAATTTATTTTGACAACAAGATTTGGACCCCATGACCTTAGTCTTTGAATCCCAGTGAAAAAAGACTTTTCAATTCTATCACACTTTATTAGCGATAAAGTAGAGTTAGCCTTTGCAACTCAGTTGCGAATATTGATTTCTATGCATCAGGCTGCAGATTGAGATTGTTTTTTTTTTTTTTTTTGAAAGAGCAGATTAAGATTTTTAGAAATGGTGAAACATGAAACAAATCAATCTTATAATAATCTTCAATTATCTGTCCTGATGTACATCCCTAATTTAGCAGTATGAGATTTGATCTCAGTCGGCTTAAGGTTAATTTTCCTTTTGAACTTGTTTGCTAATTCCAAATCATCTCAAAATTAACTTTTTAAGCTAATTATTTCAACCTTTTTGAAGATTTAACTAATTTACCCTAATTTTTGAAAAAGTTACTGCATTAATGTTTTAAAGCAAGTGGACTGGACTGCAATTGTTTTCAAAGCTCAAGTATACTAATTAAAAATATATATACAAAATATCACCGTCGACACTTGGTTTAGCCCAACCCAAAAAAGTAAGTCCAATGATGAAAGCCCAAGAAAATAGGTCCAATAGTGTAAGGTTTAAAAGACCAGTCATTTCTTGAGAGAAGCCCAACACACTCACAACCCAACTGAACCAAAATCTATCAGAGCCCAAATAGTCTACAAATCAAGCCTAAAACTAAATCAAACCCAAAACCTATTAAAAATCTTAATAGAGGAGATAAATCTTTATAAAAAGGAAGAGAAAAAATACTAAAAGAGAGAAAGGAGGCTAGAGAAAAAAAGGAGAGGAAGCTAGAGAGAAAAAAAAAAACCTAGAAGGGAGAAACCTAAAAGAAAAAAGGCAGAGAGAAAAAGAAGGACAACCGGCAAAGAATCAGAAAAAAAAGAAACATCAAAACTAAAGATCAAGAAAAAGGCTGGAAGATTACCTTACACTATGGGACTCACCATTGCAATCTAGAGCTTCTGAGGGCAAACTATTTTATACAGTAATTTTCAATTTTTATTTCACTTTTATTTTTTTTGTTTGTTATTCTTTGTATTTGTTCCTATTTTTATTGCCTCTATTTTAGTTGTTATTTATTATTTATATTTTATTTGTTTTAACTTTTTGTTTTTTTAGTTCCTTCCTTTTTTTATTATAATTTGGGCAACAGTGCCACCATGCACTGTTGCCCACAAATTAATTTTTTTTTTCTTGTTTGGCACCACTTGCTTTTTTTTTTTTTTGCTTTTTAATTTATTTTTAATTCTTATTATTTTGTTGTATTTTTACTTATTTTTATCTTCAATTAGTATTCTTATTTTTTATTTGTTCTTATTTGTTTGATTAATTTATTTTATTGTTCTTTTATTTTAGTTGCTATTTTATTTTTGGCCTGTATATTTTTAAGCAATATTTTATTTTTGTTTATTATTTATTATTAATTAATGATGGTTTGATTAACTAGGGATTTATGAATTAATTAATTATTTATTTTATGGTTAATATAATTGGGTTATTTGTTTTTGTAAAGTATTTTTATTAATTTTAGATTTAATTTAATTTTTTTTAATATGCAATCTAGCTAGAATTTAATTATTAATTATTTTATTTTGTACTAATATTTTTATTTTTTTGTAGGTTGTTTATATTCTTTGGGAAACTTAACATATTTTGTGTTGCAGGCCTAAACATTAGATAGCTCATGAGCTAATAATTTTGAGTTTTTAGTCTATTTAAATTGTATTTTATTTATTTTTATTTTATTTACATAAAATGGGTTGTAACTCTTTTCTCCTCTCTCTTTTCTTTGTGTGTTTTTAATTTTAGTTGTTTTGATTATTATTTTTATTATTTTATTTTTGGATTGTGGTGAATGATGTATGTGGATGCATGAATGTATGAACCATGGACTAAATTGTATGAAAATGGGTTAATAAATAAACTTGAGCTAAAATATAAAATTTAGAAATTGATTGAGGCTCATTTGCATGTAATTAAATGAATGATTAAGTAATTAAAAATAATAAAACATAAAACACAAACGGAGGCCGATTGTAAGGTCGGGTGGGCCATTCAAAAGTCCATACCCAGTTTCCGAACCCAATCTCTGAAGACGGCTGCTGGGCTTCCTCTATAGAATCCAGTTGCTGTAAAAGTGTCTCTGATTTCACCAGAGTGACGACTCCATTCTCTAATCAAAGTCTATAAAAGGCCCAAAGTTGTACTCCTAGTGGGCCCTGAGCCCGCATAGTGTCGTGTTCGCCGGACACTTGGGCACACGCGGAACCCCATCGCCTACAGTGGCGACTCCACTGGGGGTAGAGAAACTTATTCCAAGTATTTTGTGTTTTATTATTTTTAATTATCTGATTATTTCTCTTGCATTCATTATACCATTCTCACATACTGTGCACACAGTCCCAATAACCCGATAATAGTTGTTACTCTGCTACTAGTGTTTCATTTAAACCCGGTGGTGGAGTATATAGTTATTGTCACTCACAGTGGAGTACAATTGAGTACGTCGTTTAGACCCTTGAGTGGGGAGACGGAAAGAGAGTATATAAAAGACTGTGGGAGCCTTTAGCCTTACCCGAAACTCAGCTCATGTAGTGTCCTAGCAACTACCCTTAAGATTTCTCTAAATGCATGTATTTTATTACCATGTACTAGTCTCATTTATAAAGTACAAGCCCGATAATGATGATCCATTTTAGATTAGGCTTTAGTCCTTCTATTATGGCCCGTTATATTGAACTTTGGTTTTATTAATGAGATATACTACTTGTTTGAAACGTCTCGAGAGATTTGCATGTACGTCGGTTTTGTTGTCCCCCGATGATAATCAAAACTCAGACCAAAAATTTTAGGACAAGAGACTCACTTTACACACATGTGTGGGAGGAATAAGGTTGGAAAGCTTCGTTATTGAGACTTGTATGTGTTTGTTATTTGTGTATTTATTTTGTAAACTTTTTACAAAAATAAATAAATAAATACTCATTTTTATTTTTAAATTCATATTTTTACAGTCAAAAGTCTCTTTTGTTTGGAAACAAATCAAAGGAGATTCGATCCATTTATATCAAGAATCCACCTAGTCAGTTGAGACCATATCACAGGAAACAGAATGTCGGGACCTTCCAATTTTGGTCTAGAGTCCTTTAGACAAGAAATATTAAAGGAACTCAGGGATAAGGTGCGACAAATGTACAGAGAGGTATTTACTGAAATGTTCGGAAAGAGACCCCTGGATGAAGAAGACTCTGAAACCAGAATCATAGTCGGTGAACCGCTCAAAGAAAAATAAAAAGTAGCAGAGAATTCAGCTGAACCCGAATGGAAGAAAGATATGAGAAAATAGATGGATCAACTGCAAGCTATGATGAAGAAGCTTGGGCCCAACCATGATTTTCCTGACTTGGATCTAGAGAAAGATGAACCACTGCCCCCGAAGTTCAGATTTCCAAACATCAAGAACTATGATAGGACAGATGACCCTCATCTGCACCTCTGACAGTATGTTACCTTCATGAAGCCCACCGGATTGACTAAGACGTAAATCATTAAATAATTCTAGTTGTCCTTAACGGGAACTGCTGTCAAATGGTACTACAACTTGGATGCACATATTCAACAGAGTTGGAAGGAGCTTTACTCAGCCTTCATTAAGCAATACATGTTGAATTTCTAGTTTGAAGTCTCCCTCAAAGAATTGCAGAATCTTAGGCAAGAGCCTGATGAATCCTTCATAAGCTTCCCGACCAGATGGAGAGGAAAGTTGACTTTGATTAGGCATAAACCTGTAGAATTAGATCAACTGCTTATAACTGCAGAAGCTTGCATTCCACCGATTGCCGATAAGCTGAAGAACATGGGCATTAGGAACTTTGAAAAATTGTACCATTTTGGTGTGCAAATTGAAAGTGACATGAAGCTGGACATTAGTGAATGATTGTTATCATTATTATCTCTTATGGCTCAGAATAGTATTTTACTGTAACTTTTTCATTTTTGTGCTAATAAATGTCAGACTGCTCAAATTACATGATTGTGAATTTGTGCACTATGTTATGCTTGAATAAAAGAAAGAAAAGAAAAGAAAAGAAACCCCATCGAATAAAATGGATAAATATCAAGATTGATTTTCAATTTCTCTTTGGGCATCAAACCTTTTGCTTCTCCTTTACATTGACCCTCTTAAAAAAAATGATAAAAAAAACATGAAAAGAGAAATGAGGGAAAAGAAAAGAAAAAAAAAGGAAAGAGAAAATAAAATGAAAAATGAAAGAAAAACCATGAAAAAGAAGAGAAAAAATAAATGAAAGAAAGGGAAAATAAAAAAGAAAAGAAGAGAAAGAAGAGTTAAAAGGAGGAATAAGAAAGAAAAATCTTGAATGCCACCTATCTTTAAAAAAGTTGATCCTTGTGCAACCATTGAAAATTCCGCATCTTCGCCTAAACTAAAATAAAATTCCCTTATGATACCCATCTTCACCAACCTTTTGAAATCTTTATGAGCTGAAAAATAGTTGACTAGAAAACCTGCAAGAAGCTGGTTAATAGCAAGTATAATGTAATGTGCATAGTTGTAACGAATGAGCAATTATATAGAATGAGCATGATTGATGTGATATTAGCGCATGAAGTATTAGACATGGACTTTTATGAATCGGCAGCAAATTCATATGATCAGCAGTTAAAGTAGTAACACAGGCATCAGAAAGTCAGCAGTGAGTAATGAGCACATCGCAACAGCATGAATATCAAGCAGTCAGTCGTAAGAATGCTAGGCAGATTAACAAGGTGCAATGGCTAATCATCAGTAGAATTTTACAACCACTCAGTTAGATTGAAAACTCTCAGAAAGAGAGCAATCTAGGCAAAAAAGGGAAAATAAAAAAATAATAAAAAAATAAAAAGACCCAACTAGGTTTGAAAACCCTTAAAAAAAAGACGGCCTAGGCAAAAGAGGGAATATAAAAATAAAAATGGTTACAATTTCAAGCTGGGGGGCAATCAAGTGGGCTTTAAGTGTGGCAAAATTATACTGGGGGGCAGATAAAGTGTTTTTATCACATTGATTATAATCATTATAGTCTTGTAACAGCCAAACACTTTTAGACCATAATTAAGTCAAGAGGCATTTGTTGTATCATCATTTTAGTCTAACCATGGAGGGTGGTCTTGATTTTTGTTTCTAATAATACTGGTCTCAATGGCAGGCCGTGATGGACTCAATTTTCAAATTTGGCTTCTATGATAGAAGAAGAAATTAATTTCTCAAGATAAACTCTGAATGGAAGAGGCGTTTGATTAGTTGCTTATTTTGCAAAATCTGCTTTTGAATCTCATACATACATGCATCACACGAAGTTGTGTTTGTTAAAATTATTTTTACATATTTTTGAGAATTACAATCATACATGCATTCAGTTGTTTGAAAAATGACATTTCGCCTGATACCGGAAGTGGTTATATGGCTTTTTTCTTTTGTTTTTGCCTGACACCCGAAGTAGCTATATGGCTCATTTTACTTATTTTCTGCCTGACGTCCAAAGTGGCTATACGACTCTTTTCATCTACTTTTGCCTGACGCCCGAAGTAACTATATGGCTCAACTCACTTGTTTCATTCATTTTTTCCTGACACCGGTGGTGGCGATAAGGCATTTTCCTTTTCTTAAAGTCTCTTGGTTTTTGATACCAAGGTTGGATGGCAGCACAATCAAAGCCTCTTAGTTTTTGATAAAGGACGGTGGCACAATCGAAGCCTCTTAGTTTTTGACACCAAGATTAGACGGCGGCACAATCGAAGCCTCTTAGTTTTTGACACCAAGATTGGACGGTGACATAATCAAAGCCTTTTGGTTTTTGATATCAAGGTTGGACGGCAACCTCAAATTGAAGCCTCTTGGTTTTTGACACTAAGATTGGACGGTGACCCCGAATTGAAGCCTCTTAGTTTTTGGCACCAAGGTTGGACGGCGGCATAATCGAAGTCTCTTGATTTTTGACACCAAGGTTAGACGACGACCCCAAATTGAAGCCTCTTGGTTTTTGACACGAAGGTTGGATGGCGACAAAATCAAAACCTCTCGGGTTGTACCTTGAGGATGATGGTTGATGGAAATGGTTTGGGATGTCCTCTCGGTTAGTTAACACCGAGGATGATGGGCGAAAATCCTAATAGCAAGTCTCTAACCTCTTGATTTTGAATATCAAGGCTGACGACACGAGACTTCCTTTCTAATTTGAATCCTCTTGATTTTAAACATCAAGGCTGACGGAATAAAAATCACAATCTTTTATCTGTTTTCAAACAACTTACCTCGAAGATTGGAACCTTTCTTCATTTTTTGCATTTATGCTTTTTCATGAATCATCGTAATGCTAGCATGTGCTTTTCCATAAATCTCATTACATTGCTTACATTTCGATTTTTGAAAAAGCAGGGGGCAAACTGTTGATACTTGGTTTAGCCCAACCTAAAAAAGGAAGTCCAATGATAAAAGTCCAAGAAATAGGTCCAACAGTGTAAGGTTTAAAGGACCAGCCCTTTCTTGAGAGAAGCCTAACACACTCACAACCCAACTGAACCAAAACCTATCAGAGCCCAAATAGCCTACAAATCAAGCCTAAAACCAAATCAAGCTCAAAACCCATTAAAAACCCTAATAGAGGAGAGAAATCTCTATAAAAAGGAAGAGGAACAACCCTAAAAGAGAGAAAGGAGTCTAGAGAAAAAAAAGGAGAAGAGGCTAGAGAGAAAAAAAAAACCTAAAAGGAGAAACCTAAAAGAAAAAAGGCAGAGAGAAAAAGAAGGGCGGCCGACAAAGAATTAGAAAAAAAAAACATCAAAACTAAAGATTAAAAAAAAGGTTGGGAGATTATCTTACACTGCGGGACTCACCATTGCAATCTAGAGCTTCTGAGGGTAAACTATTTTATACGGTAATTTTCAATTTTTATTTCACTTTTGTTTTTTGTTTGTTTGTTATTCTTTGCATTTGTTCCTATTTTTATTGCCTTTATTTTAGCTGTTATTTATTATTTATATTTTATTTATTTTAACTTTTTATTTTTTTAGTTCCTTCATTTACAGTGCCGCCGTGCACTGTTGCCCACATATTAATTTTTTTTTCTTCTTATACTGTTGCCCACTTGATTTTTTTTTCTGTTTTTTAATTTATTTTTAATTCTTATTATTTTGTTGCATTTTCACTTATTTTTATCTTCAATTAGTATTTTTATCTTTATTTGTTCTTATTTGTTTGTTTGATTTATTTTGTTGTTCTTTTATTTTAGTTGCTATTTTATTTTTGGCATGTTTATTTTTATGCAATATTTTATTTTTGTTTATTATTTATTATTAATTGATGATGGTTTGATTAACTAGGGATTTATGAATTAATTAATTATTTATTTTATGGTTCATATAATTGGGTTATTTGTTTTTGTAAAGTGTTTTTATTAATTTTAGATTTAATTTTATTTTTTTAATATTTTTTAATATGTAATCTAGCTAGAATTTAATTATTGATTATTTTTATTTTGTACTAACTTTTCCTCCTAAATCCAACCTTAACTGTGCAATATTTTTTATTTTTATTTTTATTTTTGCCTCAAATGCAAATGGAAAATACTAGAATAAATATTTGGTAGCTTGAAAATGATGTATACTATCATATGTATAATATGTTCTGAATATCATGTCAATAAATTTGTAAGTAAATAATTATTAGTTTTTATAATGTGTGGAAGGTTATTTGTTTGTTATTACATGCTCTTTTGGTATTGAATAGTAAATGGAATTTTTCCATGTTAATTAAGTTGCCACACATGAGTATAAGCAATTTTGGAAAGGCAACTTGAATTGATAAATTGGCGATGGATTTATAAGTCATGCTTTAAGAGCATGATTGATAGTATATGTTATTTTTGTATTAGCTAGACTGTAGTTGTATATGTGTAATAAAATAACAATATATAGATATTATATAAATGATTTAGAGAAACAAAAGTTGTTGAATGTTTTCATTATTAACATTAATAGTGTTTTAACTTATAATTTGGGACATGGGAGTGGAAATAAGCATTAAAGTATGAAAGGGGGCAACTGAAAAATTAAAAAAATATTCAATGTAGTTATAGATTGAGTAAATATGTTTATGGGTTGGAACATTAATTGATTTGAAGGCTGGTAGATGAGTGATGTGTATACATGATTATATTACAAATGTTAACGTGATTTGTAAACATATGAAGTTGTCCAAAATGTTGAACTGGATATTAAGTATTATTAATGGGATTTGTCTTTAATTAGTATAATCTCGTATGCACCTTCAACTATGTGCATATAAAATCCTATTGCAAAAAAATATTGAAACTTGATGACATAGTAATGTAAGTAGGCAATTTTGTTTAATTATAGACCTCTCTTCTAGGTCCTATAAGTAGCCAATTTTATGTCTGAGTATGGTTTTTTACCATTGAGGCACTGAGCAGGTGCTTTGATTAGCATGTTTTTTTGATTTATTTTCACCCTAAAAGCAATATAATGACATTAAATCTGGGTGATTTATGAGAAGACATCAATTGTTTAAAATATTTTACAAAATGTATAAGTATATTAATGTGCAAATATTGGATGCTCTGTCATTGGTTAGTAATTTTTTTTTTCCTAATTTTTGTAATTGAATGTGATTTGATTTTCTTAAATATAGTAAAGAAGAAGGGAATAATATTATTTGAGATATGTTGAATGATGATATAAGATGTTGTTGCTTTTAAAGTGTTAAATATAAAAGTGTAAATAATATGTTTGTGTAATAACTTATAAAGTGATTTTGGGGATGACATGTGTGGGTTTGTGTTTTCAGATTTTATAAATTATGAGTTACAAAATGGTGCACAAAAGATAGACATATATTGCAGAAGTAAATCTTTCTTCATTAGGATATGGAGGAGATGTTCAAAAGACACATAAGAGGAAGCATAATTGATGCATCTTTTACTGACCAATTCAGCAAATCACAACAATAAAATATCACAACTGATTTGGTTGTGTTTGAATAATTCAAGTTTTTTTTTTAAATTACAGTTTGAATTTTATTTTGTTTAGCATATTTTCCGGAATCTTTATTTATTTATTTATTGAATTATCATGTATAAATAACAACTTTATCAATAAAAAAATTGGTTCAGCCTCCATAAACATTCTTGTGTATTTTTTTTTTTAGTTTCAAAATACCAATAAAATGGTATCAGAGCCATAGTTTTTCGGGCATGTGAGTTAAGTATTTCATACCTAAACACTTGAAAGAAGAGAGAAACAAGTAAGGGCAATCGACCATGAAAAAGAAGAATTCAGTGTAAATTTTTTTATCTTTTTGCTATAATATTTTGAAGTTTTTTGTAGATTTTCATTGCTTTCAACGCTAAAATTTCTTAACTTTATTTCATTATCAATTTTAGATCATTTAAAAGCAAGTTTATGATTTTCATCATGCATTCATGAAAGTTTTCAAAAAATTTCAACAAGTTTTTTCATCTTTTTTTTTTTTTTTAAAAAAAATAGATTTTTAGTTTAAAATCAAAAATGTTTTCAAGAGGCCTTCAAGTCTTCTACAACTCAAAAAATTTTCAATATATAAGACCTTCAAGTCTTTAAACTAAACCATATTCAAAAGACTAGTAAGTCTTTAAACTGCAAAAAAATTAAAAGACCGATAAATTATAAAACTACAAAATATACAGAGACCGGCATGTCTAAAAATTACAAGAACAAAAAAAAAAGGCTTGCATGTCTATAAAATGCATACATAAAAAAATTAAGGAGGAGAATGCTCCAAAAAAAAAATTTGATGTTTGATGAACCCATAATGAAGACTTGAATCTTTTGTCATAGTTACAGGGAAAAGCAAGCTGCAGTACACAAAGAAAGCAATATCCAAAAATCAAATTTGAAGAACTTCGGAAGAAGATTGGAGTTTGCAGCAAAAGAAGCAAGGAGGAGTGATGAATTTAATGCATGTTTTGCTGACCAATTCAGCAAATCACAATAATAAAATATCACAACTGATTTGGTTGTATTTAAATAATTCAAGTTTTTTTTTTAAATTTCAGTTTGAATTTTATTTTGTTTAGCAGATTTGTAGGAATTTTTTTTATTTGTTTGTTAAATTATCATGTATAAATAGTAGCTTTATCAATAAAGAAATTGATTCAGCCTCCATAATCATTCTTGAGTGTTTTTTTAGTTTTAAAATATCAACAATACATTTGTGAGTATATATAATGTTGTGTTCTTTCATGAAAATTTATAATTACTTAATAACTTACTTTATGTGATGTGGTTTGAAAACATATGACATTAAATGTGGCTTTAATAAATCTAAAAGTATGTGAAAATTGATGTCTGAACAAACGTGAGCATATGTATATATATGTAAGTAATAGTTGAGGCAAATATAAATATGGCGAAAAATGTTTATGAAATAGTAGTTGACAAAAGCAGTCTGTATGAGGTAAAAACTTGTGTTTGGAATAACATAGAATGTGTTTGTTTACTTATCTTATGTTTGTAATTTATTATTTTTTTGGTTCTTACAAAATATTTCCTATGTATTTGCAAATATTGATATATATTGTGATCATTGGTGACAAACGTTCTTGTGAGAAATTGTCGACTCCCAATATCATGTGCAGTATTGTGTAGTAGTTAAACTTGTAGCAGAGACATTAAGTTGCTAAAATTGCTTTTGGTGAATTGTTAAATATTTCTCCTCTCAGGTTTGACATGGGGCTTTATTATTAGATTATAGACAGTTTTAAACTATGAGACTTTAGTCTAATAATTCGATCAAATCAGAAGGTGTTGAGAATAATATATAATCATATTGGATGGGTGTTAGGAATTCTAAAGAACAGTACTAGAAAGCTACCACCCACAAAATCTATAAACTACTAAAAGTTCATAAGACAATATGGTAATGGTAGTTAGGTAACTAGCAAGGAGGTTAAGATATTTGTAGTAAATATGTGATTAAAATAGGAAAACTTTCGGCATTTCACATTGTTCACCCTTATGGTGTTCCATGCTGTTAGGGAAATTGAGGGAAAAATAAAATTCAATTGGGCAAAGTTTATTTAAAATGGTTGGTGTTTATTGCAAAGAAGTTTAAGAATGCTATGTGAATGAAGGGATAGTCTTTTCATCTCAATGGGTACATTTTGTTTCTTCTTATGAGTACTGCACTATTATAATTTCATAATTATAATTGGTAATGTGTTTGTCATAGGCAGGACAAAAAATGAGATTTCAGGTGCTTACTTTGGTTGTTAAAGATAGGAAAATACCAAGTAAACAATAATTACATCCGGATGCAAAAATAACTACCTATAATTATTATGTATTTAATGTATTTGCTTTTTTTCTTGTGTTTAAAAATAAATTGAATCACTAATGTGTTGTTTTATTTAATTTGGCGTTGCAGTTGTTATACTAAGACCATATTGATATTAGTTATCCCATGAGTTGGGATGTGAGCCCTAAAATGATTGTATGGACTAACAAAGAAATGCACAATGCCATTGAATAGGACTAGGATAGAAAAGGTAGCTATAGAGTTATGGAGGTAACTAGTAATTAAGTAATGTAGTTTGAGCACAACATATGACAATGATCTAAATTCTGTAACAACCTATAGAATAAGTTGTGTCAATGCAACATGAGTGCAGATAAAATTAGTATGTTTTAAAATACAATTGTGTCAGGTTAACTACAAGTATCGTAAGTTGGTAACTATTCAACAATAATTTTTTCATAATAAACCTTTAGCATTCTATCATTTGCTAAAATTGTTATATTGAATAGTGACACTTTAAACTAATGTTGATGTTTTTTTGTACCTAAAGTATGGGGCACCACATCCACTAAAAATGGGTCTTAGAGCTATGAGTCAACACTACAAAGGCACAATGTTTTACTATAATAGAAATATAATTAATTTAATTTTAATTGTTTGTCAATCTTGGTGCGTACTTTTCTAGGTGAAATGTCATTTTCTTTTGAAACCTAATAATAGCTAGCAAACCTAATAGATAGTGGGGGGATATGATTGTGTTTTAAGGGAATAGGAAAATGGTGTTATTGAAACTGAAAAATACTTTGAGTGAAGAACCATGTATACCTACTTAATTTTATTATATATTTCATATAAAATAATGGTATAAATGTTATAATGTCTGATTAATTATTTTTTATTAATCTCCTAGAGCTGAAAAAGAGTTATCTAATCGAGGTAAATATACTCATCCTTAAAAGTTGCTGTAACATCCACCCTTTTTCATACGTATTTAATATGTATATATTGTATTTTATGCATATGAATTAGGGAACTTTGTTTGAGTTGAGATTATGCATGTGTTGTAGAGAAGGACTAGATTGTTAGATAAGTTTGGAGTGAATGGTCACAATAGAAAGTTGTGGGCTATTGTGAATTAATTCTATTTCATTAAGGAGCTCAGTAGATATTTGTGATGATATTTGGGATATTAAATTAGAGGATATTATTATATTTATTAGAGTATTATATTAGTGTTATTTAGTGATAAATATGTATTTATTAATTATGGGTGGCATTTAATATTTGAAGACTTTAGGGATGGCAATTGTAGGCTTTTGATTGGTTGTGGTTTAATGTGTATATGTATGTGTTTATGTGTGTTGAGTGTGTAGAGATTTTAGGGAAGAAGAAGAGTGATTTTATTGTTTGCTTTTAGAGAGTTTTTGATTTTGTACAAGCAAGAGATCAATTACCTTAGGAAGCTTTGGGAGGTCTTATATGCATTAAAGTCCTAATTAGTAAGCTTTATTAGTATATTTGTTTGACATTGGTTTAGTCTAGTTGTTGTCAATTCGGGTATGTTTTTCTCTATTTTTTATTCCCATTATTTGTGCTATATCTCGAGCTATAGAGCTTTGATTTGAGCATAGTTAGACTCTTTGGAAACTTTAGAGAGTCCTCTTTAACTTTTATATTTAGAGTTTTGGTTGAATTTGTTGCTAGGAGGGTCAAATAGGGCCGGACGTTTTACTGCTCATATTGATGCTCTGTTTTATCCGAATGGATTCTAAAATCCATAATTAATTCTATACTTGTCCGAATTATTTGATTCCAATTGGAATTTTTAGTATACATATAACCCTAGTTCAGTAGCAATTTGGGGGTTATTGGACTTATGTATACATCCTTCGCTTATGTTGATCCTTTAAAAATTTAGTTGTACTTTATGAGTTTAGGGTTTATTGCAATGCTTACTTATTGAATTTGGTATATATTTATGTGTAGAAGTTGGAAGAGGTAGAGAAGACCCTACTTAATAGGAGGAGCTTTGCTTGATAAGGAGTTGAAAGCTTTTTGGTAAGTAATTATTAATATAATGCATATATATAGTGATTTTCATGAAACTATAGTTGTTTGTTTATATTTAGTTGGTGTATGCCATTTATAGTGGCAAGAATAATAATTGTATTATATATATATATATGTTTGGTGAGAATATGGAATGTTTGATTGAAAGTATGTTGTGGGATTATAAATCCATATGCATAATGATTGAAATGTGAGGAATGTGAGGAATACGTATGATTGTGGAGACTGAGCTGGGTAGAGAGCCTCCACTAAAAATGAAAATGAGACTGAGCTGGGTAGAGAGTCTCAGATGTAGCCATTCGTATGAGGTATATAAACATGTGAGATCTAGGACTAAGCTAGGCAGAGAGTCTCAGGAATGACCACTTGTAAATAAAAATTATAAAAAAGAAAAAGTGAGCTTTATGTGAAATGTGTGAACGTATGATGATTCCGACCGGATTACTAACTTGTATAATATGCATTATTACATTGTGTTTATATGTATATATAAATGTTGAATGTGGATTGATTGTGAGGATTATGATTGTGGATTGGATTGAATAGTTGATTTGGTGTATATGAGGCACCAACAAATGTTAATTTGGTGTTTGGATATCTTGTTGTGATGTTGAAATGTTGTACAGGTTGTTAGACACATCTATGTGGTGTTTAAACACGGCCGTACATAAGTATGCTATCAATTCAGGACCCCAGGCACAGCCATACGCCTTTTTGGCATGGCCATACAAGTCCAAAGTAAAATATACACGCCTCAGGCACGACCATGCACAATTCTTGCATGGCCATGCATAATTCCTATGCGGCCATACGAAAATCCTATGCAGCTTTCATGTTGAATTCTTGTTGTTTGATATGTTGCATTATTATTTATATGTTTTCCTTAATTAGTTCTTGAGGACAATTATATGTATGATTATATTATCAATTGTTTATTGAGTCGCAATCTCATTCCTTTGCAATTATGATTTTTCGGACATAGATAGTCTAGCTTAAGGTGGTTGCTTTGGTAGAAAACTTGGAGTGCGTCCTAATTGAAAGCTCAGGTAGGTCAACGACAAGTTTGGTGTCAACATCTTCATCCTCATGAGCATTTGATTAGTGTATATTTTGTTATGTTTTAGGTAGGTAATTTGTGTTAATTTTGAGTTTAATTATATTAATTTGTGTTTAGATAGGTTATTTATGCCTATTTTGTGTTTATAGGTCATTAATCAAGGTTTGATGTGGATTAGTCAAAGATTTGGAGCATTAGAAGTTGATTTTTGAAGACTTGGTCGACACAGGCAAAGACACGGCCATGTGCTTGCCCGTGTAGTGTTCTGGACTAAAAGAGCCTACTAGACACGGTTGAAGACACGACCATGTGCTAGGCCGTGTAGTCTTCTGGAGGATTTTATTTCCCTGAACACAGGTCGGGACACACCCGTGTGTTAGGCTGTGTACTTTGCTACCAAATTTACTTATCTGAGATACGGCTTGAGATATGGCCGTGTAGGCTCCCAGATATTGCATGTGAGAGAGACACGGGCGTGTATAAATTGAACATGGCCGTGTATACAGAAGAGTCAAGATTAAATTGACTTCTTTGGATGCTTATCTAGGGGGAATTGGAGGAAGACTATAAAAGGAATAAGAGAACACATATTTGGAGGACTTTTGATAGAAAAAGGAGAACCTGTAGGGCATTATCGAGGATCAAGATTCGAGATTGAAGATTCGAGATATCAAGAGATTGAATTTCTTTTTTTCTTCTTAATTTTTATAATTGGTGATGGATTTCTTTTACTTATTTTCAGAGTTTAGTTTCATTATGTTAGGTTAGGTTTTTATTCATTAGGGGATTAAGGATCCGAACATGAATTAGTTAATTTTCCTTTCCAATAAATTCTTTATTCATGCAAAATTATTTTTATTAAGTTCAATACTTATTTGTGTTTGGCCAACATTAACATGATTATAATTGAGATTATGTATTGATAGTTTTGATGAAACTATAAATATAAATTAAGTGAGTTCAGTATTAGAGATAAATTGAATTGATTTAATTCCATAAGAGTTGAGATTAAACTTTGTGATTCAATTAATTAGAGTTTATAACTGCAAAATAAATTGGGTTGCATGATCTTAATTAAAGATTACAAAGTAGGTTAATTAACCTTGAGAAAAGTAATTACAACATTAGATAACTCAGAATTTGCATGAATAATTGAATTAAGGGAAGGGATGAATAATTGAATTAAAGAAAGGGAATTGGCTAATGAGTGTGAGGTGAATTAATTTCCTAATGGTTGTTTTAGATTTGGTTAATTAATATCAAAATTAGGATTTATATTTTTATTTAGGTTTTAATTAGTTATATTAAATTGATCATCATATCTGCGAGCTTTAAACAATTAGAGATAGATTGGTAGGTGGATAGATTGAAATCTCTATGGAAATGATATCTTTATTACTACTTATCGATTCTGTATACTTGAAGAGTTTTTTACCAAATAAGTTTTTGGTGCCATTACCGGGGGTTGTAATCTAACACCATAATTGATTATATTTCTTTTGGATTAAAATAATTGTTTCTTTTCTTTCATTTAATCTTATTTTGATTGTAGGTGTATGCATAATACTCGACGATCAAGAAAAGAGAAACTTTTATACGTGCCAGAACTTACTAAGTTTGAGAAATCAAATTAGAAAATAAATAAAGGATAAATCAAAGGAGAAAGCACGAAAGATTAAGCCAATCAAGATGGCCGATTATGGGAATAATAATAATAATAATAATAATAATAATAATAGGGTAGTTGATGCTCATGCTGATAATAGGGTCCTCTTGGATACATCTATGCCGGAATTGGGTGGCACTTAACGTAGCATTGCTAGGCCTTCCATCAATTCCAATAACTTCGAGATCAAGCCATCATTGATTCAGATGATATAGAATATGGTTTAGTTCTTTGGCATGACTAATGAGGATCCTAATGACTATATTGCTGAGTTTTTGGAGATTTGCGACACCATTAAGATGAATGGTATGACTGAGGATGTATTGAGGCTGTGCTTGTTTCCTTTTTCATTAAAGGACAAGGCAAAGATTTGGTTAAAGACGCAACCGGCTGGTTCGTTCACAACATGAGATGATTTAGCAAAGGCTTTCCTTGCTAAGTATTTTCCACCTTCGAAGACAGCTAAGGTTGTAAAAGAGATTACCTCGTTTCAGCAATTTGAATATGAGTCAATGAGCGAGGCATGGGAAAGGTTTACTAATTTGCAGAGGATTTGTCCACA
This sequence comes from Macaranga tanarius, assembly GCA_949673435.1. Taxonomy (NCBI): domain Eukaryota; kingdom Viridiplantae; phylum Streptophyta; class Magnoliopsida; order Malpighiales; family Euphorbiaceae; genus Macaranga; species Macaranga tanarius. The sequence continues at coordinate 7,418 of CATIWO010004154.1, read as the reverse complement.
TCATGGATTGCCTAAAGATGTAATCATTTGTACCTTTTATAATGGAGTTACGTCGACTACTCGTGATTCTATTGATTCTAAGGCTGGTTGTTCATTGATGAGAAAGACAGTAGATGAGGCAACATCAATCCTAGAGACTATGACATTTGATAGTTTTTTATGGCCTGCGGAACGAGCAATTGCACCTAAGACTGCAGGCAAGATTAAGGTGGATGGTGTGACAGCCCTTCAAGCATAAATTTTTGCACTCTCTAAGCAACTTGGCAACCTTACACATAAAGCCAATGCAGCCCCTACACAATTCCAAGGTGAGCAATGTCATATGATGGGTAATATGGGTGATGAATTTAATTCTTGTAACACAGGAAATTTTGGAGACAATACCATGGAGCAAGCTACTTATGTAGGGAACCAATTTCAAGGGAGGCAAGCCAATAACCCCTACTCCAATACATATAATCCAGGGTGGCGAAATCACCCAAATTTTTTATGGAGTAACAACAACAATGTGGCTGCACCTAACTTCCCTAACAATAATAATATGGCAAAAAATTAAGGACCTCTAGGATTTCAACAACCGCAACAAGATAGATTAGCATCGGTTGAGAATAAATTAGATAAATTTTTGGATGTTATTTCTACCAAAATAATGAACCAAGATGAGAGTCAAAAGAGGATGGAGGCTAAGTGTGATCAAATTACTAAGAACCATTCCTCTTCGATTCACAACATCGAAGTTTAATTGGGACAACTTGCCAATACTGTAGCAACCCGAGGCCTTGGAAATCTTTCGAGTAACACTGAGATAAATCTAAGGGATGTCAAGGCTATCACTCTACGTAGTGGTAAGGAGCTGAAATCAAAGGATGAGGTAGAAAATGAGGCAACAACTGATAAGGCTAATGAAGAAAAGGATCTAAACACAAAGTAAGATGAGTCAACTATAGGAAAAGGTTTAGAGATAAATGAAACAAAGGTGTAAAGTTCATCCCCACTACTTGCACCTAAAATTCCTTTCCCCCATAGGCTGAAGAAATAAAAGGATGGCGAGCAATTTTCCAAATTTCTGGAAATTTTTAAGAAACTTCAGATTAACATTCCATTGGCGGAGGCATTAGTGCAAATGCCTAAGTATGCTAAGTTCTTAAAGGAGATCATCACCAATAAGCGTACATGGGATAACAATGAAATAGTACCATTGGGAGAGATATGTAGCTCGATCATCTCGAGAAAAATTCCTACCAAATTGAAGGATCCTAGGAGTTTTACGATTCCATGCATTGTTAGGACTAATGAGTTTCCATGTTGTTTATGTGACTTAGGTGCTAGCATTAATTTGATGCCTTTGTCTATTTTCTAAGAACTTGGATTAAGAGACATCAAAGCAACCAACATGACATTGCAATTGGTAGATCACTCAATCAAAAGACCATATGAAGTGGTTGAGGACGTCCTAGTCAAAGTGGACAGGTTTATCTTTCTCGTTGATTTTGTTATTTTAGATTTTGAGGAGGATATGCAATGTCCATTGATATTAGGTAGACCATCCTTAACACTGGTAGGGCTTTAATTGATGTGCATGAGGGCAAGCTTACACTAAGGGTAGGGGATGATAGTGTCAAATTTGTTATGTCTAGGCTCATGAAATATCCCTTAGATGATGAAGCATGCATGAAAATAATGTCATTAGATGATTGTGTTGTGTAGGAAAATTTTTCACTCTATGCTAGTAATAATGAAGAGTGGAATGCTATTGACACTAAGGATGAGGATGAGAGCATATTCACTAAATCTGAACTTTTAGTTAGAAGTGACAACTCTACACCTTCATCCATTGAAAACCCCCTAAGCTAGAACTCAAACCATTGCCTAATCATTTGAGATATGCATTCTTAGGTGAAAACAACACATTACCTATCATAATATCTAATAAACTGAGTGTTGATCAAGAGATGAGGGTGTATGAGGTAGTGAGGGGGCGAGTTAGAGTATTAGGATGGAAGATTTCTAACATAAAGGGAATTAGTCCCTCTATTGTCATGCATAGGTTACATATGGAGGATGGGAATAAACTCATAGCTGAGAGGCAAAAGAGGCTAGATCCAAATATAAAAAAGGTAGTAAAGAAGGAGATAGTAAAATTACTAGATGCAGGAATTATATATCCTATTTTTGATAGTGAGTGGGTTAGTCCGGTACAATATGTACCAAAAAAGAGTGGGATGACTGTGGTAGAGAATGATGAAGGAGAGTTAATTTCTAAGAGAGTGGTAGATGGTTGGAGAGTGTGTATCGATTATAAGAAGTTAAATAATGCCACTAGGAAGGATCATTTTCCCCTTCCCTTTATTGATCAAATGCTAAAGAGAATAGCGGGTCATACTTATTATTGTTTTCTTGATGGGTACTTGGGCTATAATCAGATTTTTATCTATCCCGAGGACCAAAAGAAAACTACATTTATATATCCTTATGGCATATTTGCATATAGATGCATGCCTTTTGGGTTGTATAATGCACCTGCTACTTTTCAACGTTGCATGATAGTAATATTTTTTGACCTAATCGAGAACATTATGGAGGTGTTTATGGATGATTTTTTTTTATTTTTGGTAGTTCTTTCGATTCATGCTTAGCTAACCTTGATAGGGTTTTAAAACGATGTGAAGAGACTTACCTTATGCTCAATTGGGAAAAATGCCATTTTATGGTAGAGGAAGATATAGTCTTAGGTCACTGAATTTCTAGCAAGGGAATCAAAGTGGATCGAGCCAAAATAGAGATCATTGAGAAGTTGCCACCACCTACATCACTTAAGGGAGTTAGAGGTTTTTTAGGGCATGCTGGTTTTTACCGACGTTTTATTAAGGATTTCTCATTAATTTCCAAACCTTTAACTAACTTACTGATTAAGGATGTGCCATTTGTCTTCGATGATGCTTGTTTGAGTGCTTTTGATAGGTTAAAAGAGACATTGGTATCGGCACCAATCATTACACCTCCGGATTTATCCTTACCTTTTGAGATAATGTGTAACGCAAGTGACTATGCCATAGGAGCTATCTTGGGGCAAAGGAAGGATAACCGTCTACATATGATCTATTATGTTAGTCGCACATTGACTGAGGCTCAACTCAACTACACTACCACAGAAAAGGAGATGTTAGCGGTAGTTTTTACTGTAGATAAATTTTATAATTACCTTTTAGGTTCAAAAATTATCATCTACACAGACCATTCCGCCATTCGATATCTACTTGATAAAAAGGATGCCAAACCGAGACTAATGAGATAAGTTTTATTACTGTAGGAGTTTGACCTTGAGATCGAGGATAAGAAAGGCTCAGAGAACTTAGTGGCAGACCATCTACCACGTCTAGAAAAAGAAGAGGAAAGTGCATTAAAGCCTATTGGAGATAGTTCCCTAGATGAGTTCCTTTTGGTACTGCACCACATAGTAACCCCTTAGTATGCTAACATTGCCAATTATATAGTTGGAGGGGTGCTACCGGAGGAATTATCACACCAACAAAGAAAGAGGCTTTTGTATGAGATGAGGTAATACCTATAGGAGGACCCTTATCTCTACAAAATCTGTGAAGATGGTATGATTAGGAGGTGTATTCCAGATACAGAGGTACTTGAGGTTCTAACACATTGTCATGGTTCAAGTTATGGGGGGCATTATGGAGCATCCAAAATAAGTACTAAAGTGTTAGAGAGTGATTTCTTTTGGCCAACACTATTTAAGGATATAAGGGAGTTTGTCCTATATTGTGATCGTTGTCAACGTGTTAAAAACATGTCCAAATACCATGAATTACCTCTCGCTTCGATTATAGAGATTAAAATCTTTGATGTATGGGGGATAGACTTTATAGGACCCTTTCCATCCTCTTTTGGGAACAAATACATACTTGTGGGTGTGGATTATGTGTCTAAATGGGTAGAGGCTTTGGCAACACCCACAAATGATGCAAAGGTAGTGCTTAAGTTACTAAAGAAGATATTCACAAGATTTGGTATACCACGTGCCATTATTAGTGATAGGGGGTCGCATTTTTGCAATCATCAGTTTGAGTCCTTGTTAAGAAAATATGGTGTGCATCATAAAATTACCATACCTTATCATCCTCAAACAAGTGGACAAGTGGAGGTAATGAACTGTGAGCTTAAGAAGATTCTAGAGAAGACAGTTAGTAGTTCAAAGAAGGATTGGGCTATGAAGTTGGATGACACATTGTGGGCTTATCGTATGACATTCAAAACACTAATTGGTATATCGCCATTTAGGTTGGTGTTTGGAAAGGCATGTCACGTACCTGTTGAGCTAGAACATCGAGCATATTGGGCCATTAAGACACTAAATTTTGACTTAAAGTCCATGGGAGAAAGGAGGCTATTACAACTCAATGAGTTAGATGAAATTCGCCTCCAAGCTTATGAGAATGCCAAACTCTTTAAGGAAAAGACAAAGAAGTGGCATGATGCACATATTATGAAAAAGGACTTTCAAGTTGGTGACTTAGTATTTTTGTTTAACTCACGCCTTCACTTATTTCCAGATAAATTGAAGTCTAGATAGAGTGGACCGTTCAAAGTGGTTCAAACATTCCCTCATAGTGCTATTGAGCTTGAAAATGATAGAGGCGAGTATTTCAAAGTGAATGGGCAACGATGTAAATCTTTTTATAGAGGTTTGTGGGCAAGAGAGAAGGAAAGTATTTCCTTTGATGCCAATTTTAATCCCAAGTAACTTCAATGTGTTAGGGTAAAGCTAAGTACCTTAAATTAGCGCTTATTGGGAGGCAATCTAATTTTTTGTTAGTTTTTTCTAGGATAGATACTTTTATTTTGGTATTTTTTTTTGTTTTAGGTTCACAAATGAAAGAGATCAAATAAAGGTGAAAAATTTAAGAAAAAGGTGCAAAAAATGGAGACAAGGGCAGAGGCACGCCCGTGTCCTCACCCGTGTCCAGGTATGTTCTTTTAAACAGAGAGGTACACAATCACCCATACGCCTTAAAGTCCCTTGTGTTTAAATATATACTTTTAGACAGACAGACACACGGGGCAGGGACAAGCCCGTGTGTGAGACCATGTTTAAATATAAAAAAATGGACATAAGGATACACAGCCATAGACACGCCCGTGTTTGCACTAAATATTTTTAACAGACAAGTACACGGGCACTAACACCCCCGTGTTTCGAGCCGTGTATTCTGAAAATCTCCAATTTTATAGCACAACATGCCCATGTTTGATATATACGCCCGTGTATTGCTGGATATTTTAAATAAAAAGTTAGGGATTTTAAAGTTATTTCTTCGTGCCCATTTATTTTCTCTCCTTCCTCTTCATACCCAATCACTAAAAATCATATTTTGATCACCACTTTAGCCATTCTTCACTGATTTCTTATGATTTTATCTTCCTTTATTTTGATTCTTCATCAAATATATTTGCTCCATCGGCCAAGCGAGCTAAACACTGCGCCCAACGAAATCTTCCTTCCTCTTCATGCCCTTTGTGCGTTCCTTAGGCAGACCCGCTGCCACAAGCGGCCTCATCATCGACCAACACCGATTCTCTTCACCTACTTCTCTGGTTCCTAAATAAATGCACTCAAGCTAAGGTACAAACTCTCAAATCACTCCCTATTGAGCCTAACCGATTCCCTAGTCAAGTTGATTCAGAGACATTGGGATTGTGGTCTGAGATTAAAAAGGCGATTGAACAATGAGGGTTGGAAGTACATGATAGCCATTAGGGACCCCTGTTATACTGAATTCCTTATAGAATTTCTTTCTTCTTTTTCCATGGATAAAAATGGTATTGATTATAATAAACCAGAGGTTATTGGGGGGCAAGGATTTTGCGTTATCGATATATGAGTTTGGTGTTGCATTGGGTTTGTATCGAGAGACCTTTATTGGGACAGAGTTATATCAAAACTCTTTATCATATGGCTCTAGTTCTTGTACGAGAGCTTTTTGGCATGCACATGCTAAGCCCGAGTTTTAGGACCGATATGAGCCGACTAGGTCAAAGAGCACCTGTCTCACTTCTCCTATATTGAGAGTATTACATAGGATTGTTGCTCATATGATTTGTAGTCATCGAGAGAGCACATGGGTTGTGACAACATGGGATTATTTTTATTTGTTTTGTTTGATGGGTTTGGATACATGCAATCTTGCATATAGATTTGTGACTTATTTTGACACTATGTCAAATAAGTCGAGGGGTGCGTTATATAGAAGGAGATATGTGACTAGGTTAGCTCAGAACTTAGGTGTCTTCAATGCTTTAGGTGACTTGACTAGGAGTCATCATATGATTGCTCTCGATATGGTGCACCACCTATACCGGATGACGGTCCTGATGCTCCTATTCCTCCTGCTCCTGTTGATGCTCCTGCTGATCCTTGGGTGTAAGTTGAGGTGACACAGTGGTTCCACGAGATTATGCTACGCCATTTGCATTCTCAGATGGAGTGGCAGCAATAGTGTATTATGATGTTGATGGTTGATAGAGGTATGCAGCTACCGCCTATGTCTCCAGCTCCTGCCGTTTTCTTCTCATCGACTTCAGAGTCTATGGAGTCACAGACTTCTGTTACATCATAGGTTGCTGATGCGGATTTTGAGGCTGATATTGATGAGGCAGATTTGGATGCTGCTACTGCTGCGGAGGAGGATGAGGCTGCAGACGATGATGGTGATGATTCTGGTGATGGAGATTATGTGGATGACCTTGATGATTGACCTTTTGTTTTTTTTTATTTTCTATTTTGGATATTATTTTATATTTTTTGGATTATGTACTTATGGATATTTGTTATATTATTATATATTCTTTTTATGTCGTTTGTTGTTTTTGTTTTTGTTTGTTTCAGTTTTAGTTTGATTCGATTATCCATTCATTCATTTCGCCGGATCAATCATTTGTTTCCATTTAGGGGAGTAATAGTTCTTTTTCTCCTTTATTTATTTATTTTTACACATTGGGGACAATGTGTCGGTTAAGTGTGGGGGGAGTAATTTGAAAATTTTTATTTTTTGTTTAGGTTCCCATGCTTAAGTATTTGATTGTGCTTATCACTTTGATGAACTTCATTCAAATGATTTAGTTTCTTTGTATAATTGATATATTCTCCAATTAATATTGTAACACCCGTAATTTTAGGAGCACTGTTCATGCATAGTAATTTTTATGACATGTGACATAGAGTTATGGGTTACATTCTAGTGTGAATATGTACTTTTGGGTAGAGATGGGCTTAATTGTTAAGAAAGTTGGGAGTTAGTTAGCATATTAGGAAATTGAGGATTATTGGAGTAATTAGCCTAGTTCATTAAGGAGGGAAAGTGATATTTTGGGTGACATTATGTATTATTTTATTTAAATTATTGATA
>CATIWO010004129.1:0-25301 GCA_949673435.1 Macaranga tanarius | reverse complement strand
AAGTAATATCAAGTGTTGATATTATTTTCTTATTGCCAATTAGACATGGACCTAGTAAGTCACACCTATAAGGTTCTCACCTTATCATCTTTATCTTAATCTAATTGTTGATTAAAGAGTTTAATCAAGTAATTAAGATTAAGGGAATTGGATTTTTACGAAAGCAGTGATTCTAGCATATCATGAAATCCGATTCCACTAAAGGGTTTTATTATTCATTTGTACTTAATTAATATTGGATATTAATTAAGGTAATGAGTTAATAATAAGTGTGTTGAATATTATTGAACTTGGATTAATGGCCCAAGTGTTTTGATCTAAAGATTAATCCAAAGCATTAAGAAGATCTAACAACCTAATCTAGGTCCATTAATTTAATGGATTGTGTTTTGGACCCAGTGTTGGCCAATGCAAGCCCAAGTCCATAATATTAATGTAAAGATTTGGTTGTATCACTTGGACTTAGATTAATGGCCCAAGTTGTATGGGCCTAGGCTTAAAAGAGTTTTGGGCCAAAGATTAATCCAAAGTGATGAGATAGCCCAACAACCTTATCTAAGTCCATTGATATAATGGATTGGGTTTTGGACCAAGTGTTGGCCCAATGGTAAGCCCAAGTCCATATAATTGATGTAGAGATTTGGTTGGTTGTATTATACAAGTATAAAAGATGTATTGTAGACTTATACATTGGATATGTTGTCTACTTCATCTTTGGACACTTGTAGGGACACTTGTCAAGTGTATATGAATACTAAGTGACAAGTGTCATGATGATGTCATGTGGTGGGATACCATGATGTCATGGTGATGTCATGCATAATGTGATGATGATGTCACGATGATGTGGCAATCTCTACACTTTATTTTATCCTTAGTGTTTTTTGGATATGCATCCCTTTTGTTGAATGTTTTTGGATGTTCATCTTCTACCTTTGTTCAAATGTTGAACAAAAAATGGTGAAGAGTTTTGTTGGATAAAACATGAACTCCAATAACAAGAAAGAAAGACACAGAAATCCTTAATTATTCTTGCTTGGTAGATTAAATTAGAGCAAGCTTTTATGAGGGTCACTTAAGAGGGACTTGCTTCTAATTAAATCTAAGTAAGAAGGTGATTTGGTGAGAGCTTGGTGTTTCAAGCTAGAGGCCATATACTTGGGTGGCTAGAGCATATGATTCAAGAGTTGAATCATCCATACCAAAGTAGTAGATACTTATGGTGTACATCAAACATAAGGAGTTTGGTAAGTTTCTTTAAACTTGGATTCCTTGATGTTGGTGGTATACATGCTTGTATATGCTTGTGTGTTTTATTTTAGCTATGTGTTAATTGCAAATTGGATCTTGTGGATTGGAATTCTTTATGTGATGAAGAGTTATGTAATGAAATTTTTGAAATTTCACCCATGTTGGGCAAACACTTCCGCTGCGCTCTGTTGCATAATATGATTCTATCACATATCACATCATTCTGTTAGTTTTGACGGTCGAAGACTAACGGTGAAAGTTTTAAAAACTTTATGAACTCAATTGAAAACTTTTAGACTTATAGGACTTAATTGAAAATTTCATATAACTTTTAGGACTACCGGTGTCATTATCCCTTTTCTTTTTGATAAAATGAAAATTAAAAATAAAATTATTTCAATTGAGAAAAATTTTGGAAAAATGTTAGTGTTGGTGTAATTTTTAGCAAATTGAATTTTTGAGCGTGCCAAGGAAGATTGATTTCCCAAATTGATGAATACTGACTTCTTTCAGACAATTGCAAGTTTCCAAACGCCTTTACCATAATTTGTTTGAGTTCCAAAGATGTAAAAGTTTGTATTTGATTGTAAATGGCAAATTGTTACTGGAGGTAATGGTAATTTGACTAAACAAAATGACAAATGAGCTAAAGGTAATATTAGAGGTAATGATAAATAAGCTAAAGGTAATGCTAGAAGTAATGATAACAAGCTAAAGGTAATAACAATAAGCTTGAGAAAATTGAAATTGTATTGAAATAGAAGTAATACAAACTTTACTGTAATGAAAGTATAAAAATGCTATAAGCTAAAAGAAATGACTGTAAAGAAAATTGCTAAAAATTGAATTTGTTGAATGTTGATTTACTGATTGTTGTTGATTATTATTATTGATGTTGATTGGATTGGTTGTATTGGTTGTTGGTTATTGTTCCATGCTACTGCCTCCCTTTTATAATGCACCAGCTTCGTACTCTTTTTAATTCTTCAGCTTGCTATAGAAGTTGAGTCTCTGTTTAATTTTGCCACTAATTACCTCCAGAAAACCTGTGTCCCTCCAGCTCTCATCAGTTATCTTCCAGTTTTCTCCAGAAGCTTCCTTCCTTCAATGTGGCACTAATTACCTCCATTAACTCTTGTTTGCATCCCTTGTGTTTCCTCCAAGAACTCTTCAGTCCAAGGTTACCCTTCTGGAATTTTCTTCCTTTCCTCTTAAGCCAACAGTAAATTCTTCACCAAGCTAATAATTGAGATGGGCTTTAATGACATGGGCTCATTGGGCCTTAATTTTAATTATAAGCTAGAAAATTTATATTTTGGTACAAACAATGCCCCCCGTATATAGTTAGCTTGGGTCGGGCCCCAAAGCTAATTATATAATAAAAAGATCTGGCCAAGTTACCTTCTTCGTTTTCCTTTAAGTTCAAAGCTCTGATCCCTAGGACATTAATTTTTCTTCATATTCTAGCACTTTCTCAAGAAAATTTTGAGGTTAATTTGGTAATTGCAATCTAAACAACAAAACCATCATTTTTTTTGCAAAACCCAATATATATATATATATATATTATTTTTTATTTACCTTTTCTTTTTTTTTCTCTTCTTCTTTCCTTGCTCCCACCGGTGATTGCTCCTGCTGTTGCCTTGCCTGACGATGCCAAGACTGCCGAGTCTGACACCAGTCACCGTGTGACAGCTGTTGAAGGATGCGACGCCACTGCACACTGGGCGCAGAGCTTACTGCTTACTATCGAAGCTCCCTCGCGCGACGCCACCAGCTCTACCAGATTGCCACACGCCGCTGCCACTGCTTCACCGCTCATCATCACTGGTGTTGCTGAGGGTCGCGATGCCACTGCAGCTGCTCTCTCCTTCCTCGGCGTTCTCGGTGTCTTCAACAGCAAGGAGCGGTTTGCTGTCGACCGAACTAGAATCGGGCTTGCTTCTGATTTTGGTTCTTTTCAGCTAGGCTTTGCTGAATTTTCCACTTCTCCAGGAGCCTTCTGCATACAGAAACCTGCACTTAAAGTCTATCACAGTAAAAAATGCTTAAGTAAATCTCATTTCCTTTGTAACTTTTTGCATTTTATTTTAATGCAATGTGACTGTTAAAAATTGTGATGTTGGGCATCGCTGTGGAATTTTGTGAATGTATTACTTCTCTTTAGGTCTATTCCAACTTTTGCAAAAACTATATATTGAAAATATAGGAGAAATGCTGCCCAATTTTTACCGTGAATTTCGGTGAAATCGGTACACTTTTGCTGTGTAATGCAAAATTATTTTTGTTGTATCCAAGATTTAATTTGTATAATTTTTCATAATTAAATTATGAATTTAATTATTTTAGCAATTGCTCACCAAAATAAGTGTTTTAATAATTTTTAGCTTAATTAAAGGAAATTAATTTAATAAAAATTCTTTAGCCAAAAATTTACAACAAATGATTTCTAGAGCTAATTTCTTGTAGCTTCTTTCAAGAAATGGCTTCTAAAAATTCTCATTTAATTCACACCCATGCTTGGGCATTATTTTGCTTTATTATCCCTTAGAAAATTATTTTTCATCAATTATTTAGCATTATTTATCAAATATATGTGTCTTAACTTCACAAAACCCTGGGAGTAATAAATTTTTTTCAGTATTTTATCCACCAGAAGGCCATTTTAGCCTATTACCTCCACACTTCCTCCAGCAAATATTGTCTAATTTATCATTTTGTAATTTTTGTGCTTTCTGGACCTACTCAATTCTGTGCATTTCCTTTAAGAATTCTCTTAGGGGAAATTGGATAAAATGGCTTTCTCACATTATTCTGAGTCATTATCTCCACACTTTCTCCAGTAAATTTTGTCTATTTAAGCCAATTATTTTTTTGTGAACTGAATGTATGGATGCAATTCCTTCACCCTTTGAGGAAATAAACTGCCTGCATTTCCTTTCACCAAATTCTTAGCCAAACAACATTATTTGGCTTATCACATGATCAATTTCACCTATGATCTATTTAATTTGCCTTTATTAATTTTGTAATGGTAATTTTCTCACCATTTTCTTTCACTTTTCAGGAAAAATGACTGAAGAAGCTGCTGGTTCTTCTATACCTCCTTCTGGCTCACATTCCCCTCATCAGGTAACAATCTTTATTGTCCTTTGCACTGCATCAAATCCTTGTCTCTCCACAAGACTTTTTGATGATTAATTTTTTTGAATATGAATAGCCATGACTTACTTTTTCTCCTCTGGCCCAGACACAAGTCTCAGAGGCAGACTACTATGCTCAACAAGTCAAAGAGTAAAAGTAAGGAGAAAGCAGTTGTAGAGATAGAAGATGATGATAGTTCTAGCTCTAAGGAAGAGATATCAGGTTCAAACATACCACTCCTTAAACTTTTCTTTGTATATTAGCTTTATTTTGATAACTAACATTCTACTTGTTTATCTATAGGTGAAGATAGCAAGGAGAACTCTCATTCCACACATTCTCCTTCTCCTGATGCTTCCTCTCCAGTCTCCTCTGAGTTAAATCCTTCATTACCTCCAGAGAAGGACACATTATCTCCAATCCTAACTGCATTACCCCTTGAGTCAGAGTCATTACATTCAGGATCTGATCATTCTCCTAGTACTCTAGCTCAATTACCTTCAATCTCTGATTCGACTCCTTGTGCTACTCATCAAGTATGTACTTCTATTTCTCTATTTTCTTGACTTGTGCATTTGTATACCCTTAATTAGCTTACACTTGCTTGTTATTGTTACAGGAGGTTAACTCTTGGTCCTCCATTGATAATATGGAGATTATGGTGTATCTCAGCTACCTGGAAATTCCTTCGAAGGTACCCTTAGCTCTTAGATGACTTCAAATGATGCTTTAAGGCCAAGGACTCAGTGAGGACTATCCTTAGCTTAGAGATGGGTGCCCTCCAGAAGACTTGGAGATTTATAGTTCTTTCAGCTCATCACCTTAGAGTAGCATTCTAAGCCAGCTACCTTTACTGCTTTGAAGAACTAGATTATTTTGAGCTTCTCTCCCCTGGAGGAATCTAGTGCAGCTCATTTGACAGTTTATAGCCATCTCAATTTTTTTATCAGGAGAAAGATATCCTCTATATTGAGCAGTTCAAGATGAAGGAGATCAATGAAGAAAAAGTAAAGGGAAAAGTTGCCTTCTTTCAAAAAACTAAGGACATTGAAGTACGTGAGGAGAAATTAGCAGCTTTGAAAGCCCAAAAAGATAAACTTCTCTGCAAAAACAAAGAATTGACTTCCAGGTACTAGGATGCAACCAAACAAGCTTAGTCTATAAAGAGATCTCAAAAGCAAAAAGGATGCAGCCAGGAGCAAAAGGCCATGATCACTAGGCAGAAGTGCCTAATGTTTGGGAAAACCTCAGGGGCTTTGACTTTGATTCCATATGACCCATTTCCATTTGTTCATGGATATTAATACTTTTTATGATGCCTTGTGATTTGCTACAGTACTGTACATTTTATATTGATGCTTTTTGGACATGTACATGTTGATTACCATCCTTTTATGGATGATGATTATAGCATAATTACCATAGGGTATAATTACTTTATTCAGCTCTGTTTGGGCATTTCCTGTATGTTGTCACTGTCCACAGCACACATCACACCACAACCACTCATTTGCACTTCAAAATAACCAATTTTTAACAAAAATGCTGCTGAAATTTTTGCAAAATTACTACTCACTTGTAAACTAATAAACTTCACATAAAATAAATAAAAACACACTAAGATATAGTAAAATCAAATTTTATTTATTTACAATGGCTATTAAACCAACTTTCACACCTAAAAAGCAAAATTTTACCACTTCATGTATTAAGTGGCAACTTTTTGGCCTGAGGCCAATTATTCTCTCTTTTTTTTTTTATTTTCCTTTCATTTCCCACATAGTGGAAAATATTTCAGCACCACCTCCATTGCTTAACATTTTAGCACAGTCCCCTGTAACATAACTATTCACTGAACCTCCTCTTATGCATTCTGCCCCCTAAGTGTTCAGAATTTCAATAATATTTTTCTCAGCCTCCTGCATCATGAGATCCTCTTTCTTTGCAATTAGCCCCTCTGTAGATTTAGGCCTAATTTTGAATTTGGCCTCAGATTGGATCTCCTGTTTTTTGTGCTCCATTCTAAGCCATTGTTTATTTGGTGGAACAGGTGGGTGCACCACAAATCTTTGCTACTTCCTATTATATTTTGGTGTTAGCCTCCTATCATCCCTCCTAGGCTTAGGATTGTAGTTCTTTCTCTATGTAGCTAGTACAGGAGACTTTTCCTCCAGTGTTAGGAATCTTTCTCTGATTTTGCTATCCATCTCCCTATTAATAGGATCATTTGATGCCATTGGAGCCTCATTTTTTGCTTTCATGTTCGCTTCCACCTTTGCAGATTGAGAAGAAGGCACAGAATCATCCTTTCCTTGGGAAACCTGTATAAGAACCTGATGAAATAATATTTCGCTTTCATCAGATAGAATGTTTCCCCACGAGCCTTGCACCTAATTTTGAGAATTTGGTGATTGTCCTTGAGGAACTTATGAATTGCCTTGGGAAAATGTTGTCTGACCTTGGGGTAATATTGCCTGCCTTTGTTGAACATTTCCCCTCGGGCCTCTTTCTTTCTGAACACCCTCATATTTATGAATTCCAAGTTGAGGACTTGGATCTTCTTTGTTACCACCAAGAACCAAATTTCTGTCACTAGGCTTAACAAGAGATGAATATTTGGATTTTTTATATGGTTGAACCATTACCTTTGGAGACACTTTAGGACTTCCTCGCTTTAGATAAGCTTCAATCATCTTAGTAAATAAAGTTATCATCTCCTGTAAAGTACAAATTTTTTTTAAAAAAGCACTATTCATCTGTGCTATTAAATCCTGGATCAGTTTCATTCCATCTAAGAAGATGACTTGGGTATCAGTGCCCACAGTTGTAGTAGTATTAGAATTTTAGCTTGAATAGCTAAAAGCTAGTGCCTCGGTCCAAGTTTGATCTTGAGGCACTTAACCTCTATAAGTTTATTGCATCTGATCACCTGTTTTCACAGGTGTATTGGTCGGATTACCAACCCCAAAGATTTCTCCATTTTCAAAGTTAAACACTCCATTACAATGTGTCCCACCGAGCGTGCCAAAAGATTGTTGGCATAAATTTTAGCAAACTGGATGTCAAGTCCCACCGAGCATGTCAAAAGATTGTTGGTGTAATTTTTAGCAAATTAAATTTTTGAGCGTGCCAAGGAAGATTGATTTCCCAAATTGATAAATACTGACTTCTTTCAAACAATTGTGGATTCCTAAACGCCTTTACCATAATTTGTTTGAGTTCCAAGGATGTAAAAGTTTGTATTTGATTGTAAATGGCAAATTGTTATTGGAGGTAATGGTAATTTAACTAAAGGAAATGACAAATGAGCTAAAGGTAATGCTGGAGGTAATGATAAATAAGCTAAAGATAATGCTGAAGGTAATGATAAAAAGCTAAAGGTAATAACAATAAACTTGAAGAAATTGAAATTATATTAAAATAGCAGTAATACAAACTTTGCTGGAATGAAAGCCTAAAAATGCTATAAGCTAAAAGAAATAACTGTAAAGAAAATTGCTAAAAATTGGATTTGTTGAATGTTGATTTGCTGATTGTTGTTGATGTTCATTGGATTGGTTGTGTTGGTCATTGGTTATTGTTCCATGCTACTGTCTCCCTTTTATAATCCATTAGCTTCGTACTCTCTTTAATTCTTCAACTTGCTATAGAAGTTGAGTCTCTATTTAATTTTGCCAATAATTACCTCTAGGAAACCTGTGTCCTTAGATTTCCTCCAGCTCTCATTAGTTGTCTTCCAGTTTCCTTCAGAAGCTTCCTTCCTTCAATGTGGCACTAATTACCTCCATTAACTCTTACTTGCATCCCTTGCGTTTCCTCCAAGAACTCTTCAGTCCAAGGTTACCCTTTTAGAATTTTCTTCCTTTCCTCTTAAGCCAACAATAAATTCTTCACCAAGCTAATAATTGAGCTGGGCTTTAATGACATGAGCTCATTGGGCCTTAATTTTAATTATAGGCCAGAAAATTTATATTTTGGTACAAATAATTAGTAATATTGTACAAGTTGTAATTGATGGGGTTGAGGTTTAGTGGAAGAAAATTAAATTTTCTAAATATGAAAATTACTTTTTAACTCATTTTAGTAATTAAAATACAATTTTAATTGAATTTTTTATTAAGAAATTCATAATAAATTGTATATTTATCCAAAAATTATGATTTCAATCTTGAAAATTTTCAAAAATTAAGAATAATCCCTATGTATATTATTTGATATGGGATTATGTCTTAAGTTTATATTTGGATCTATATGAGTTTATTCTACATTTGCAAATTGATATTTTATTTAATCGGATGATTTTTTTTTTAATATTTGTTAAAGGAAGAGATAACTTCATTTAGGAGATTAAAGGAGGGTTAGAAGGAGTTGAAAAGATTCTAATCACCCATAAGTCAGGCATCCTCTTATGGCTGCTAGAAGCCAAAATCAAAAGCTAATACTGAGACTTTTAAGAGGAAATCTCTTCGAAAATATAGAATGAATAGTAAACACACTCTCATAGAGCATGTCAGAACCATTAATAATATGATATAAACTATTATTAGTAACAATTATGTTATGGATGATTACTATAAAATCATGGCTCTAAAAAATACTTTACCTGATTCCTTTTGAGTAGTTATCTAAGTTTCAAGGCCAAACTTTTCGAAATTGAATCATAGAGAAGAACTAGGGATAAAAATGATTTTCTAAGAAGAAAGTCTAAATCATACGAGACAATAGTCTATATATTTTTAGAGGATTATATCTCAAAAAATTTAAACAAATATTCCATTTTATGTGTTAGTCCTAGCCTTAGAACTTCGAGATGTTCTAACCCAAGCTATCCATGAATTAAGAATAATGTTAATCATATATTGGATAGAAAGAATAATGTTATTAAAGGAATAATATCTCAGTTGAGGAGATGGCTTCATTTGGGAGATTATAGAAGGCTTAGAAGGAATTGAAAAGATCTCAATTGCCTATAAGTCAAGCGCCATCCTATGGCTACTAGAATCCAAAATCAGAAGCTAATATTGAGACTTTTGAGAAGAAATCTCCTTAAATATAGATTGGATAGTAAACACACTCTCATAGAGCATGTTAGAACCGTTAATAATATGAAACAAACTATTGTCAGTAATAGTTATATTATAGACGATTACTATAAAATCATGGCTTTAGAAAACACTTTACTTGATTCCCTTCTAAGCAATTTTCTAAGTTTCAAGGCCAAACTTTTCAAAATTGAATCATAGGGAAGAACTAGGGACAAAAGAAATTTTCTAAGAGGAAAGTATAGATCATATAAGACAATAGCTTATATATTTTTGGAGGATTATATCTCAATGAATTTAAACAAATCTTCCATTTTATATGTTAGTCCTAACCTTAGGCCTTTGAGATGTTCTAACCTAAGCTATTCATGAATTAAGAATAATGTTAATTATATCTTGGATAGAAAGAAATTTGAGGAGTCTATTTCTAGAATAGTTAGGTATATAAACCTAAATGAATAGTTTTATGTATTAATTGTTCAATTTATATTCATAATGTTGTTATATATTAAACCATTTAATTTATATTATGAAGTATTTGTTTAATTGTATGAATTATTATATTGTTACTTCATAATATGGGAATTCAATGATTGGTACAATTTATAGAAATTCTGA
The DNA here is from genome assembly GCA_949673435.1 of Macaranga tanarius. Classification (NCBI taxonomy): domain Eukaryota; kingdom Viridiplantae; phylum Streptophyta; class Magnoliopsida; order Malpighiales; family Euphorbiaceae; genus Macaranga; species Macaranga tanarius. The sequence continues at coordinate 15,246 of CATIWO010004129.1, read as the reverse complement.
TTTAGAATTATGATTGACGCAATTTAAATTAAATTATAAAATTTTGACATTTGAAATCGAATGATGATTGGAAACGTAGTGAACTTTTTTATTTAATTCATATGAAAATATTTAAGAATTTAATTTGAAATTATGACTCTGTAATGTGTATAAGTAATTGCATTTATAATATCTCTTATAGTTTGTGACTAACTATGGCATCCAAGAATATCATAGTTAAACTAAATAAGAGTGAGAAATTAAATGGTGATAATTACAACATATGACACCTGAAAATATAATATGTCCTTGAGGAATAAGAAGTTTTAGAGGCTATCAATAGTACAATGAAGGAGACCAAAGTTGGTGAGAAAAATATGAATAACACACAACATAGGCACAATATGATTACTTTCAATGTTTAAAAGAAGAAGTATTCCATTGCTAGAGAAATTCTCATAAGTTCCATGAATGATGATTTGGTATACGAGTACTAACAATATTCAACTGCAAATGTTGTATGGGTTATTTTAAGGGAGAATTTTGGAGAGACAACTATCTCCAAACTAAGATAACTGACCATTAAGTTTGACACTTATAAAAAGATCCCTAATAATCCTATGAAACAATATTTAAAGGATATGTCAAATATGATCATGGAACTCAAAGCAGCTAAGCAAAACCTCACTGATGAATGACAAATTCAAGTTGTTGTCCGGTCTCTCCCAGATAGTTGGAAATATATGAGGTGAATATGACTTGTAATGAGAATATTAAGACCTTTGCTGATATTACGCGCCACTTGAAATTGGAAGATGAGTGCTTTGAGGCTGCCAAGCCAAATGCTTATACTTATGTGGCTAAATTAAGTTTTAAAAAGGCTTCTAGTTTTAAGTGTAAGAGGTTCAACAATAATTGGAATGGTAAAAATAAAATAAGTAAGACTAGACATGGACTAAAGAAAGGAAATAAGTAATTTAAATGCAAAAGCGGAAAGCATGGTGGAAGAAAGGATAAAACTAAAGTGACATGTTACAATGGTGGTAACCTGGGTCATTTTACTCATGAATACATTAAGGTTAAAAAAGTATCATCTTATCTAACTTCTTCTCAAAGAAGCTATATTTTTAAAAACATTTTCTAGTACTTTATTGCTTAATAAAACTCATCCTATGTGGGCTATAGATTCAGGAGCCGTGAACCATATAGTTAGAGACATAAATAAATTATGGAATTTCATTAAATTTCAAGTAGAACTAAGTGGATCTATGTATGTAATAATATGAGAGCTGAAGTTAAAAGAATTGGCACATGCAAATTGGATTTACAAGAAGTCCAAATCCTATACCTACATAATGTTCTTTATGCTTTTAATATTTGACAAAGTTTGGTCTCTATATTTGCCTTATTAAAGTTAATATATGGTTTGTATTTTCTAGGTGAATTTGTGAACATTATTCATGGTACTATTTACTATAATTGTGGATATATTATGGATAGTTTTATGGTGTTAAACACAAACTATTATAATAGTAATCGTGTTATTTATTTTTTTTCTTATTCACTAAATCTAGTAATGATAATATGGATGTACAATTATAGCATGCTAGATTAGGGCATATTAGGTAAGAAAGAATGAATAGACTTACTCATGATCGTCTACTAGGATCAAACATAAAAATTAAATTGTGCTTACAAGAAAAAGCTATCAAAAAAAACATTTGGAAAGGGCACAAAAGTTGGATATCCTTTGCAACTAATACATTTTGATATATATAGACCAATAAGTGGAGCAAGGCATGGAGCTTCAAATTTCATTATATTTATAGATGGCTTTACTCAATCTGGTCATATCTATTTGATCTCTCATAAATATAAAGCATTAGATTACTTTAAGAAATATATAAATGAGATTGAGAATTAATTAAACAGAAGAATAAAAGTATTAAGGACTGATTGAGATAGGAAGTATCTATCTGAATAATATAAAGAATTATGTAATAAAAAAGGAATTATAAGGCAATTAATGACTTTTAGAACTCTGATACAAAATGGTGTTGATGAGCGAAGGAATCAAACCTTGCTTGAAATGGTTAGGTTAATGATTGCACAAGCTAATCTCCCAATTAGTTATTAAGGTGATGCTTTATTATTAACAGCATATGTACTTAACCATGTACCTTCTAAATTAGTTTTCTCTACACCTTATGAGTTATGGACAGGTAGAAAACACAATTTGAATGAGTTACATCCATGGAGATTTATAGTATGCACTCTTGATAATATCCATAAATTTAGAAAATAATGACCAAAAGAAAAGAAATGTATCTTTACAAGACATTCTGAGAACTCAGAAGGTTATGTGTTTATTACTTACATAAGCAACTTCCTCTAGTACTAAGATAGCGAGTAGAGATGAGACTAAACGTTAGGATTATCGCCTAAAAAAAATGAGATGAGTTTATTCTTGGACATACAACTGATTTGGATTGCCCCATCCAAATGATATGTGTAATCCAGATGTGAATCCTAGGTTATTACTTACCATTAACAGTACTTAGAGGATTCAAGTTAGGCGTAAATGAGAAACTGAACTTAGATTTGTATAGTGTTTATGATCAACATCAAATTAAAATTTAAACACTATAGTATATGATTCATACCATGTGTGCTTATTCGACCAAAAAGGTAATAAAAGAATGACCCATACTTCTCCACTGTATGAGACCTTGAGGATAATATTAAAATCCTCATATTGGTACCCTTATAGTTTTTGTTGTTATTTATGATGTATACATGGTATTTTTCTATCTTAGCATGCTACTTATAATCATGAATGATTCGATCTATAAACTATGTCTAGAAAAGTAGCTATATATAAATTACGAATTCTAAGTAGGAAAGAAAGATTTTGTCCGGTGTGTCCATTGGCTGGCCAATCTTGTCACTTGAGAGAAGTATGACCTGATTATGGGTACACAAAATAAAAATATCTTAAATATACTCTTCGAAGGATTAGAGATGTTAATATGATTCGAAATTGACAAATCTACGGTACTGGGAGTGTATTTGATGAACTGATGTCTATTTTTATTTAGGGTTAAAGCTTATATATTATTCCTAACAGAGGTATAGTGATAAGCTCTCAAGTGCAGGTTTTGCTCACTAGGTCGCACAGCTTGTTTACTGGTATGAAAGTGTTATTAATCTATTGATTAAAGAAAATCTCATAATGGATCATAACCATCATGTGCAAGTGGGAGATGTTAGTTTTTAAATTCGAGTCGCCCATGATAGGTTGACCTGATCCAACTAAATAAATAAATAAAAAGAAAAGAGTGCAACTACCAAAAGGCAGTTTCCTCCAAAAATACAGGAATAACTGCTCTTGTCAAATATAAATAAAACAATGTAATATTAAAAGGTATGAAAAAGAGAATGTACAAAACAGAGAAGGAAACTCTCCATAAAAAAAATACTCCCATAACAATAGATAAATAAACTAGAGTAAATAGGGTTGTGAATAATAGTATTTTTCTATTGTAATTAATACTTGATCTAGTGATTAATAAATAATCTACTTATGGAATCACCAAGAGGTATATGATCCTAACTTGATTTTGATTTTAATTCCACTTCATTACAATAAATAAAGATGACATCGTGGACTAAGTGAAAAAGAATGGGCAAATGCTAAAGCCAATTGACAATTGACATTAAGCACTTATAAAAATATATGTAAAAAAATGAAAAGTAGCACATTATAATTTCGCATTTTATTAAGTTTAATTTATTATAAGACAAATTAGTACATTGTATTTTTATGTTATTAGTAAAAGAAGAAAATTAATTCATTTTCCAATGTTTATGTGGATGAGTGTTCCTAATAAGATTACATTTCTTTGAGAAAAATGACAAGTTGCACTCAATTAATTTTACCTTATGTAATTTTTTTAACTGGTAATTTATTTTACGACAAGTAAGTATCATATATTTCACATGTTTTATCAAAGTATAAGATTCAAAATCAAAAAATAATTTCTTGAATTATAATATTATGAATCTTTAATTTTGAAAATCATATCTACTTCGCAATATAAAAAATTGATAATTTTTTTATGGAAAAATTGATAAAATTATTAAGAACTTATTAGTAATATAAAAGTTAGCCATGAAAAAGGAGTGGTTACAAGGGAAATTGGCATATTCTGATGCCAATTTTCGAACAGGACCAATTTGGAAGAAAAAAGACAATAAACAAAGTTCTATCCACGCCCCATCTTAGACAATTCTTTTTAGTTTTCACTTAAAGGGTTAAACTGTATGTCACTTTTTTTAGGCATATATATATATAAGAAAACAAAGTCAATGTCCTAAAGGCATAAATAAGAATAAAATAAGAATCAAATAATTGTCCCAAATAATTAAATAGGAAGAAACCTAAATAAATTATACATTTAGTTGTCCACAATGCATGACTATGTCGAGATTATGCATAGCCGTGCACATTTAATGGCCCGAAATCTTACTCTCAAGCACAACCATGCAAAACAACACACATAGCCATGTCTACTTCTAGATCCTTCACTCTAAATCAGACAGTTTCATGCATACCTGTGCAAAGAACTCATACAATCGTGTATGGCTTCTACAAATATATTAGTGATCTCCATTATTTACCTCTACTTGCAAAGAACTCACTCTCGAGTTATTTTTTAGACCCAAGAGTCATATCTAGCTAAAATAAAGTAAGAATGACAGCATTGAAGTTCTTTAAAATTTTCATCCAATTCAATAAATCCACCACATATGCATTGTCATTAATCTTCTTAAGGATCTTGTATAGCCCATACTTCTTTTGCTGAAGCTTGCTATAACTACCTTGCATTTTTGCTTTGCTTATAAACACCCTGACCTTATCTCCAACATTGAACACTTTGAAACATCTATGCTTGTCCGCCTCTATCTTGGACCTGGAATTGGCTTTCTTAAGCTTATTCTTGACATCTATTTGCACTTGCTTTGTTATTTTACCAGTTGTTACACTAAACCCTAGTACCTTTGGGAGCTTTACCAAATTCAAAACATGGTTAGGGCATTCCATGTACATAATAGAAAATGGAAATCTACCAGTTACACTATGAATGACATTATTATAGGCAAACTCCACTTGTGCTATAATAAAATTCCATTACTTCAATCTGTCCATACAAATACTCTGAATAAGGTTCTCCAATGTTTGATTTACCACCTATGTCCGAGCATCTATTTATGGATGATCCTACTATTGAAATTCAAAGATGAATTGAACACCTTCCAAATAGTCATCCAAAAATGGCTAAAAGACTTTGTGTTATGATTAGATGTAATGGTCTTTTAACACACCATGCAACCTTATAACCTCCTTAAAGAATAGTTTGGTTATAGAAGATGCATCTAAAGTCTTCTTACATGGTAAAAAATGCACCATCTTAGAAATTCTGCCCACCACAACAAATATAAAATCCATATCTTGTTAAGTATATAGTAAACCTAACATAAAATCTATAGAAAGATCTTTCCATATGGCATTGGGAATAGGTAATGGCATGTACAACCTACTATTCTATGTTTGACCCTTTAATGCTTGATATACATAACACTTAGATATAATATTAATCACATCCCTTCTTAAACTAGGCCAATAATATCATTCCTTCATATCTCCAATAGTCTTGTCCCTTATAAGATGTCTAACTAGACCACCACTATATAAATCTCTTATAACCTTCTCATAAAGAAAGGTACGAGGAAGACAAAGCTACCCACTCTTTATGAGAAATTCACTATGTATATAAAAAGCATCACAAAACTATTTTGTCATATAGTTAGCCTAAATTTACTTAAAATATTCATCCTCTGAATACAACTCCTTCAATACCTTAAAACCCACTTGTTGACTATTTGCATGATCAATCTCAAATAAACCTTGGTTTTAACTTTAATAATTAATTTTAAACCTATAATATATGTTTTTGAGTGTGTATTAAAGCTAAAATAAAAATGACATTCAATAGAAAATGCATGAAAGTGAAAACAAGTCATACAAAAGATACATATCTTCCTCACAATCTTAATCACGACTGTAAGCATGCATCCTCATGATCGTGAGCATACTTATCACAAACATAATAAAGTAAGCCATAAGGATTCAAATAAAGCTTTTGGGTAATACTCCTCACGATCCTCCTTATGACTATGAGTATCCTCATAAGTGATGTAGAAACCTTGTAATAACTAGATCAAAACTCCAATGGCTAGTTTTTTAAAGGTCACAATCATAAGCATCCTTCTCATAATCGTAAGCATTCTAGATCCTATAAAAAACTAAAATATCTTTAAATGAAGATAGAGGAATGTTGGGGATGAATCTGGAGGACTTTAATAGTTAGTTTCGCATCCTCTAGTGTAAATACAAGCTCAAGCCTTCCTTTAAAGATATGAGAGGGTTAACGGAACAAATTTATTATGAAAATTCATTAAGGTAAACTTTATTTCTTTTATATTTCACTTTATACATTTATTTCTTGTAAATAAACTCTTATTGAGTTTGTATCTACCCTTTTTGTAATAGTTAGGTGTGTGATTGGTTAATATGAATCTTTTTTTACTCATTCTTAAAGTTAAAAAGTGGGTAGCAAGGATCAATCAACTTGGGATTGATGTTGAGCCTTTATAATGTGTGTTAACCTTAAAAACACTTAGGAAAAGGTTTAAGTTTGAGTCTAGAAAACATTTAGTAAAAGGTTGTGAGTGAGTCTAGAAAACTCATTATTGTAAAGTTGGTGTTGAGCCATAAAAACACCTTACAATCTTGGTAAATGAGATTGGAGTGGGTTTAAAAATTCTAACTTGGGGATTCATTAGGTAGAGGAGTAAAACTGGTTGAGAATCTAAATCTTTATAAATTGATTGTGTTCTCGTGTTACATTGTTTGTTCTGATTCTAGTTTATTTCATTATACTTATACTTGATTTTAACCTTCAAATTTTCTTTTAATTTTGAATTTTTACTTAATATATTCAAAAGCCTTATTTACCCCTCCCCCCTCTATGCCATTTTTCACCACCATCTCCACACTAAGAGTTCTCATCAATGTCAAATGTTAACTCAATGCATCCAATACCTTATTATGCTACTTGATTTAAATTTCTTTATATAATCTGACCATTTAGCATTCATATAACTCCTAATCTACTTTTGTGTGCTTAAGTACTTCAAAACTTGATGATTAATATAGAGAATAAACTCTATAGCTATAAGATAATGCTCCTAAGTCTTCAAAGCCCTCACAATAGCATAAAATTCTTTGTCATAGGTAGTCCACTTTCGCTTTGCTTCATATAACTTCTTACTAAATAAAGTTACTGGCCTCTTCTCTTAGGATAAGCCAACCCCTATACTAACTCCATTAGCATCACACTCCATTTTAAATAGTTTCTTAAAGTTTGGCAATGCTAAGATAAACATCGTGCTTAATTTATCCTTGATTAAAGCAAAATTACTCTCTTACTCGTCACTCTAATGGAATCTCCCTTTCTTCTAACACTTAGTAATGGGTGTTATGATACTAACGAACTGTATAATAAACAACCTATAGAAGGGTTCTAGCCCATTGAAACGCCTTACATTACTTATATTCTTTGGGCTAGGCCATTCCTTAATAGCTCTCACTTTCTCCTCATTCCTCTTTACTCATCATATAGCCTAAAAATAACAAGCTATCTTTTATAAAAGAACACTTTTTTCAAATTAGCATATACTTTATTTTCTATTAACACTTTAAATATGTTCTTAATGCACTCTACATGTTTCTCACTTGACTTACTATAAATTAAAATATCATCAAAATAAATAACCATATATTTATCCAAGAAAGGCTATAATACTTAATTGATAAGCCACATGAATGTACTAGGAGCATTGGCTAAGCCAAAAGGCATGATTAACCATGCATACAATCCATCCCTTTTCTTAAATGTTGCTTTCAACTCACCCCCTGGATGAATTTTAATTTGATGGTAGCTAATCCTCAAATCTATCTTACTAAACATAACTGCTCCACCAAACTAATCAAGCATATCTCCAACCTTGGAATTAAAAATCTATAATATGTCCCTTATTTAATAACTCCTCCACTTTTTCCCTCAAAATCTAATTCTCTTTGAGACTCATCTTATAATGAGTCTCGGTTAAGTAAGGTAGCACCAGGAACTAAGTCAAAATGATGTTGGATATCTTACATAGGAGGCAATACTATAGGTAATTCATTAGGAACCACATCCTTGAATTCCTCCAATAATTCATGCACCACCACTAGAATATAATCCTTCACTAAATCTCTACCATCTTCCTCTCTTTTTACTACTAACAAGTGCACTTTATGAGTCTCCTTACACTCTCCTATAAATGTGGTTGGCTTATGTACAATAATTCGAAAGTTTCATCCCTCCACTTTTTAAAGCCTTAGGTTGGTTCTTTCTAGCAAATAGGATTAGGGTATACTGAGCTATATTCTTTTCTAAATGATATATATTGCTCTTACCCAAGTGTTTATCATCCACATCATATTGCCAAGGATGCCTAAATAAAATATAGCAACCATCCATGTCTACTACATCATAGTACGCTTGATCATTATACTTACCAATAGAATAGAGTACCTTATAATATTCAGTAACTCAAATTCCCCCAACCTCCTTAATCCATCCAATAGTGTATGGGTTAAGATATACCTTTATTGGTAATTGCAGCTTCACCATAACATCCTTACATGTAATGTTCATTGGCTCCCACTATTAGTAATAAGATCACAAACTTAAGGGATTACCTCCTTAATTCACCCAAAGAGCTTATGGTGCTAAGTATCATCCAATACACTTCTATAGTAATATAAGCTTCCTCACTGCATATACATACTCATCCTACTCATAATCATCATAGTCATTATCCTTATCGGGTCCATATGCTTCATCCTTAATAAATTTTTCATCCTTTCTACCACATTCACTGCTTTCATCTTGAGACACTCATTAGATTGATGCACAACCTCACCACACCTATAGCATTTAGCATTGAATGGTTTGGCATAAGTATTATTGCTCTTAGTGGGGATTGAATTGTTACTCTTGTTCCCTTCTGCCACTGTACCTTTTCCTTTACTTATATGAACATTAGCAAGTTCTACATTACTTGACACAACTTGAGGCATTTTTCCTTTATTATATGAAGCATTGCAATCTACCCTACCATATCTTCTGTAGTTACCAGTATGGGTTTGCTCTTCTATGAGTGAATTAACCTTCATTGCTAAGTTCCTAGCCTTCTACACATTGAAAACCATTTATACCCTAATATTATCTCTTATAAATGGCTTTAAACCAGTTAAGTATCTTACTGCTTGCTAGTTATCACTTTTTAACAATCGATTCCTCTCTTCTAACCTCAAGAATTATGTTATATACTCACTCACACTCCTATTACCCTGTGAACACCCCCAGTAGGCCTTAAAAATATACTACTCATGGTCTGGAGGAAAAAAAATCTACCTCACAATAATTATTTAATTCTACACCAAGTTTGCATTGGACCATGCCCTTCTCTCATTCTAGTCTCTTTCAATCTCTCCCACCATACTGATGCTTCCCCTTTTAACTAATAGGCAACAAATTTAACTTTCCTATCCTTGAGTAATTTAGTATACTTAAAAAATCTATCTACTTCAGCTAACCAACTCAAAAACCCTTTTATATCAAGATTACCACTGAAGTTAGAAATATTTACTTTTAATTTATACTCGTCATTGCCTCTGTAATTCAGTTGCCATTGTCTTCCACCTCCAACCTTCCACACTGAATTGTGACTTCCCCTAGGTCAACTTTTTCATCTAAAGTATCTTCATCATAAATCACTATGGGCCTCTATTTTATTATTAAGAATGAGATTAATAATGGGCTTGATAGGGTTAACTCCTCAACCTTATTTAATATTATCATTCTTACACCCTTGTTCATCAACCCTCAATAATGCATGCAATTAATTTTGGATTTTTTTTAATTGATTGGTTATATTTTGGGTTGATTATCATTGTGCTACAATTGCTCTCCAAATAGCTTGTAATACCTAATCTCTGTCTTAGGGTTGGTTGTCACCACTACCACTAGTTTACTCCATTGATAAGAAAAAAACTACTCTGATACCACTAGTTTACACCATTAATTAATATATGATTGATTAATGAGATAACAAGCCTCAAATCTAGAAACCCAACTCTCAAGATCAGAAAACAAAGCCAAAACTTTCAATTAAAATTAATAAAAGTGGTAAACAATTATTTATACTCTAAGCATAAATAAAGATAAAATAAGAATCAAATAATTATCTTAAATAACTAAATAGGAAGAAACCCAAATAAATTAAACATTCAGTTGTTCGTAATGCACGATTGTGTTATGATGATGCACAACTATGAACATTTGATGGTGCAAAATCATGCTTTCAAGTACAGCCATGCAAAACAACATGCACAACTGTGTTTGCTTCCAATTCCCCCACTCTGAATTTGACAATCTCAGGCATAGTTGTGTAGAGAACTTGCACAATTGTGAGTGACTCTCATGCACCTATTAGTGATCTCCATAAAGTTACATATATAAAAATCCATAACAATTAGATATATCAAGTAGAAAATAATATTTATAATTATTATTAGTTTTTCCTAGTAAATATTTCTAAAAATGGAAAAGATAAATCTAATTCTAATATAATAATAATTCCTACAAAACAAAGGTTACTACATAATAATTATAGCATTCATGCAATTATATCATACAAGAAATAGAACTTTGAAATCAAACAACATAGAAAATTATAATGAATTTAACATTTGTTTAAGATTTCTAAAATCCATAAGAGACTAAACAATTTACGAAAAACACATTAAACATCATATATTGATATAAAGTATCATGCGAATATATGAATAAGAAGTTTCAAACATATTATTATTCATATTAAGCATAAAATAATACAACGTACGAAGCATCTAATAAAATTAAAAAATACTAAAAAACATATACATGAGAATTTGACTATAAAAATCATATTTTGACAATCCTATATACATAAATGGAAAATCCACGCCTGCGAGAACCTAAAAAAACTAGGTCATAAGAAAGGCTAAAAAATATAAAAAGAAATAGCAAATATGCATGATATAGAATTAAGATCATAATTTAAGTATGGATTAGTGGAGAGCTTCAAATCAAGCAATTTATATCACTATTCAAATCAAACAACCGACCAATGCTTCCTAAACAAGCAAATAATAATAGCAAGTTTAGAACTTCAAAGTGACATCAAACAAGCAATACTTATTTATTCTTAAGAAGAAAATGAGTATAATAATCCCATATTTATAGACATCAAGTCACGTGCATAAGTTTGGAGGGGAGTCCACGTGTGTCATGTGTCCTATGTGCTTAGTTTTTCCTCCCAAATGCGTAGGTCATACTTCCATGTACATAGAACTTAATCTCTCTATTCCTATGCCTTGGTGCATGAAAGTTATCCCGCATGCATGGGATTGATATCCATACACATGGGATTAAGACCTATGCACAAATTGATGCTTTTGATTAATTTAAGTTTAAATTTTAGGCTTTAAACTCCTTTTTTTATTTTATTTGTTCAATTAAGGTTTTTTAAAAAAAAGTTTTAGGGTTTTAAAACTATGAATTTTAAAGGCTTTTGGGTTTAAAAGTTAGGAATTTTTTAAGTTTTGGGTTTACAAAACTACATGACCAAAAGTAAAATTATATATTCTACTTTTTTCCTTCAGTCAGTATCATCATCAAATCAATTTTAAAATTATCAAGATTTAGGGTTTGACAGCTACCCCCTTACATCACTTGCTTTATATAAGCATGCTCAAGGAGTCTCAACTTGTATTAATGCACGTGTAGCAAAGAAAAAGAGAAGAATCAGGCATAGAGAACATACCTAAGAATGCATCATGTAGTCTCTATAGGTCAACTTATAAGATATATTAGCGAATGACATATAACCAAGAGATGTTGGGTGAAGTTGAACTGTGTCGTATAGCCATTTAGGTGTTAAGTGAGGGTGAATTCTATTATGTAACTATTTAAGAGTTAGGCAGGAGCCGTAGAGTCTTTAAGGATCCCAGGTAGTAAAATTGTATGCCATATAACTATTTAGGTTTAAGGCAAGAGTAAATTGTGTCGTACGACCTTGTAATATTAAATGAGGAGTTATATAGTCTATTAGGACATCCAATAGTAAAATTCTATGCCATATAACCATTTACGTTTTAGGTAAAGGTGATTTATGTCATATAATTGTTTAGGTGTGTAGATTTACATAGTCTTTAAGTTTGTTAGACAATAAAATTATGTGCTAAATTACAAAGGAGTATATATATATATTTCATTTATATGATTTTTTTGACTGTTTAGATTACTTTTTGAAATGATATTTGGACTGTATTTATTAGGAGCTAGACTTAGTGTAGGCTTTTCTTTCATTTCTTCTCTTTCTTTCTTTCTTTCTGTTTTGTCCTTTTCCCTACTTTTTCTCATAGTGGCATGCAAATCTATTGAAAATTTTTTAGAAATTTAGCTTTTGCAACCTTGTATATATAGGTTAAAGAACCCATATGAGTGAGTTCAAAATCCATGCATGTGGATTTCTTTCCTATGCATTTGGTTTTCATTCTCAAATATTTGTAAACCCACATGTGAGGGTAGGAAATCCAAACATCCAGTAGGTTTCTCCTATAAATTTTATCTCTTGTACCATTTTTCCTTATTCTTATTCTTCAATAGCTATTTTTTTATTTTCTTTATTTTTATCTAATTTATTTAGCTCTTTTTTACTTTTCTTTGAGGTTTTTACATGATTTCAATTGATATAAAGTTTCTCCAAGACATGGTAATTGATTTTAGTTTTAGACCACGTCCTTGGAATCCCATACAACCTATGGTACCTACTTTGTTACCTTTTCATAGATTCTACTGAATTTCGTGCTAGAGACTAAGCAAAGGGGACCCTATTCCACATTACCTATTTCTTGGACACCGCATTTAGATGAGTCATTATTGTGAGGTAAGCTTCTGACTTTCATTATTATTTTTTCCTTTTTCTGTTATTTTGGATAGCCTCAATGTGAATGAGTTGATTTTTTTAAGGCTAAAGCAAGGAACTTTTTAAAATCTCAGAGATATTTTGTTTTAAAGGAGTCACCACCTAATTGCTTAGAGAAATGGAAAAATGATCTCAAAATTAAGTGAAAACCATTTCATTATTAGAGATTTTGAGTTCAAAAAGTCATTTCTACTTATCTATTTTCTCATTATATAATACCCATTACACATTCCCAATCATCCTAATTTCAGTCAATAATTGTATATACACACATCTATGAAGTCATAAAATAGAGAAAAAAATAATATCTACAATTATTTATGTAATTTTCCTACTAAATACATCCAAAAATAGAAAAAAAGAAAGTGTTGAAAAGTAAAGCTAATAATAACCCTGGCAAAATAAAGGTTAATATGCAATAATAATGATATTTATGAAATTTATAGTCATCGAACAATTAAGAAACATAAAATCCAATAAACAAGCATAATTGACACGAATTCAATACCAATTTCACGTTACAAGCATTTATAAAAAGGTAATTATGTAGGATATTACAATTATTTAATGCCTATAAGTTGGAGATTCTAGCCCGCCTTACTATTATTTAGGGGCTTAGAGGGATTTCAATAGGTTGCCCATTGGACGAGACCATAGACAGGAGGTTCTCATGGTCTTATTGCCTATTGTGAGTACTTGGACAATTTGTTATATGATAAGGTAACTCTCTTTATTCAAGATTATGCATATCCATTTTTGTTATGTTTTCTTACTTATGACTCTGGCCAATATCTTTTAGTTTGTAGAATTCTTCTAAATAGTGGGGTAAGGATCTTGATACATGGACCGCACCATGCTGTTTGCTTATGCATTGATAATCACTACAAAATAAAAGGCCGATTAGCAATAAAAAAGAGAGACGTTATGAATTTGTCATTATTTTATAATAAATTAGCAACAAAAATAAGAAATGGCAATAAGTTTTGGAGATTAGCGACAAATTTAAGCAACTATCACTAAAAGGTGACAGGAAGTGACCGCCAAATAATTAAAGTTGATTTAATAATTGATGTTTTGTCACTAAGTAATGACATATTATATATTCATTAATAATAGTGATGGATAAATCAGCAAAAAGCAGGAAAACCCTAAATTTAGCGACATACTAATCTATTACTAAATTCTATGTCATTTACTTCACCTTCCTTTCTTCTTCTTCTTATATTTTTCTTTTTTTCAAACCTTGTCACCGCCCTCCTCTCCCAGCCCTTGCACCCCTCCTTTGACCATGCCTTTTCGTTCTCCGACCACCTCGAGTTGGGCTTCCAATGCCTATGCATGAAAATCAAGTTTGTTTTTTATTTTTTTTCTTTTATTTTGTCTAATATTAAATCAATTTTTTTAGCTTCCACTTCTCCCTTACCTCACCTCACCTCTACCACTACCGCACCTCGCCTCTGCCACTATCAGTGTTAACTACCGGAATAGTTATTTTCTTTATTGTTTTTACTTTAATTTGATTGTACATAAAATAATTTATATTTTATTTTATTTTAGTTTTAAATTATGAAAAAAATAAATTAGATTATAGAAATACTAATACAACTAAAAGTTGTTAATTTCAAATAAAAATAAAATGATATAAATTTTATATTTTTGTTTGGGGTTTAATAAACAAACTATAAAAAAAATATGTATATAAATATTGTTATGTAAAAAAATAAAATAGTTATATAATTATTCTTTGTTATTGTTATTAAAAAAATGTAATTTACATATTAATTTGAGCTAAGAATTTAAGGGAAGAATGTGCAAAAAAAAAAAAAAAATTAGAACATGTAAAAAATGAAGAATTTATGTAAATTTAATTTGTTAGTGCAAAAAAATAGAATTTATATTTAGTTCAGGATTCAATGGAACTATTGAGAAAAAGAACTATAAATTAGATTATATAAAAAGTAAGATATTTATATAGTTATCGTTTCTAGTGTGGAATAAATAAAAAAATTTAAATTTTTTTATTATTTTTAAAATCAACATAATTTGAAAAAAGAATAGATTAGA